>LZCU01175158.1:3402-20979 GCA_001663935.1 Asymmetron lucayanum | reverse complement strand
CATAAAATTTACTTGGTGTGGCCTAATATCTATTGCAAAGCCCCAGTCTCATAGTTGCATCATTTGATGCACCAGTAGTTTTGATCTTCTCTCTACCAAGGTGACTAGAATATTTGTCTGCCCATCTTAGCAGAAAAATTCACTATCAAGAATTCTGTAGGGCATATCTTAGCAGGTTTGCAGCCAGCTCTAGATTTTTTTAAACATATCCATTTCAACTTTAAACTCTTGTTGATGTTGCTGCATGATTTAATGACATTTTTTCAAGCTTTCCCCACCAGTTGTAGCCTTACATGTATACCCCACATTGGCTGAAGAGCATATATTAATATGTTGGTAGTTATCCCTCTCATAAGGCATTCCGGTGTTGGCCTGTTGACATGTTAGCTTGGTCAGAATATTTGTTCACCATATGCTAAATTCTGCCATAATGGATGTTTGCAAGAAACCTGCATTCAAATGATGTTGCATGCATAAATGTGATAAGTAACAAAGGCTTAAGTGTTAAACAGTAGCTACAAATGTTTAACACTAACATTATGTTGTATAAGTGGACTATAGGTTTATGCATGTACATGTTGCAAGAGAACAAAATTCTATCCACAGTGACTCACACTGAATGTTGACAACATATCCTTTTCTTGCAGGGAAAATGTATTGAATTCTACTGCAATGGATGTAATATTTGTAATTTGTTGTATATGGTAGAGAAATAGGATTTTATACAGTTGTATGGTGAATGTCTGTAAATATATGTAAATGCACAATGTGAACAAAGAAGTTACAGAAATATTTTTATTTTGCACCTAGACTAATATTTTCAAACACTTTACACCATCATTAATTGTTAAAATAATGTGAATTCATGCCATGGCCTGTAATAGTATATCTCAATTACACTATGTGATGATGCAGAATACATGGATACCAGGGTTCTCCAGATATGACAATCAATGTCAAAGTTGAGCTACCTATATTGCATGGTTATAATTATTGATATAACATGTGGTATACAAACAACCAAAGATGTGTGTTTGATTATTTACACAACATACTACAAACAGCAAGCAGATTAAATTTGGACAGAGCACAGCACTTTGGATCTAAGCTGCTAACCTTTTACAACGAATACTTACAAAGCCGATTGTTATAAAAAAGCATGTCATTCAGCGGATATGAAGTATTCATACTTCGTTGAAATTCAAAAATCTATTGACGTTTGAAAAAATGTTTTGGTCCTGATATTCTTCATTACTTTTTCTTTCAAAGCATCAAAATCATTTAATCTCAACACATGAACTTCAAGGTTTTAATCAAATGTCAAGATGTTTTGAAAGTCACAAGATGTGGAAATCTCAAGATGCTTAGAAAAAAAAACTTAAACTAAATATGTTGAAAACTTTCCAAACCTTGCCAGGATTTTTTTAAATCAATAGATTTTTCAATGCATCTCTAGATTTTTCAAAAGTACTTTGAGATTTTCAGCACACCTTGAGAGTTTTTCAGAGCATCTTGAGATTTTATCAAAATGTCAAATTTTCCAAAACATCTCAAGATACTTTGATCTAGAAACTCACTAAATGCTCGCTTAAGCTGTTGAATATGTTGATTAGTAACGAGATTGGAATTTTGCGTATGTAGACAGTGCTTCATATCTAGATCATCAGTATTGATTACTTTCATGGTATTATTGGCAAAATTGGGATGATTCTTTTGATTACGTGTGTGAACAAAAGTCCAAAACACACAATTTCATAACTTAGAATTTCACAACCTACTGTGCTAAAAATAGCATCAACTGGTTTGAAAACAATCTCTTGGTTTGAAAACAATTCCTCAACCATTTTACATAGAACACATGACCCACAAGCAAGTCCTCTCTCCAACCCCTAAAAAAATACATGTATCGGTGTTATTGCTTATATTGTCTACAAAGGTGACATTCCGTACAGGCCGAGTTGAAATATTTAACAATCTTTTACTAAATTGCTTTGAAGAATGTTTGCAGGACTTTGGTATGACATCATTCCACACAATACTGTATGTCCAGCTATATTCACAGTGGCTAATATTGTGGTAGCTGGAAAAAGTAAGCTTTTGCTCCATCCATAATTTGTGTTGAGCATAAAGCAGGCATTAAAGGAGGACGGCTAACCAAGTGTTTTTCACCTGTGCCAAGTTTATAAGTAGAAAAGTTTCATTGAGCACCATTTACTTAAAGACGCAAGACTGTTGCATACCTACAAACACTGCTGTGTGCTGAAGTTCACAAATACAGATAAAGATATCCTAGAACAAATAAGCACATGACAAACAGTCATAAGTTAAACAAGCACATGACCACTGTTTATTTGCACCTGCTATGGTCATACCAAATCAAGCATACAGAGAGGAATGTTTTACTTCCAGACACTTTTATTTCTAGCTTTTTATTGAGTTAAATCATGCGTAACTCAATAGTCTTGTAGTTTGGGACACCTTTAAAACGATGATAAACTCCTCCCTCAAATGAGTTAAGGCCAGTACAGATATTTTTCAACATGGCTTACTAAAAACTTAGGCCCTTGGCGGGAGGCAAAATCACGGTGCCTGACTCATTAAGTTCAAAGCAAATAAGCACATGACAAACAGTCATAAGTTAAACAAGCACATGACTACGGCTGGTTTGTACCTGCTGGGGTCATACCAAATTAAGCGTACCGAGAGGTATGTTTTACTTCCAAACACCTTTATTTCTAGCTTTTTATTGAGTTTAATTATACTTAACTCAATAGCCTTGTAGTTTGGGGTATATGCCACCTTTGCAATGTTGGTATACTCCTCTCTCAAATGACGTAAGGCTATCACAGATATTTGCAACAAGACTTACTAAAAACATGGGCCCTTGGTGGGAGGCAAAATCACGGTGTCAGACTTGTTAAGTTCAAAGCAAATAAGCACATGACAATAGTCATAAGTCAAACAAGCACATGACTATTTCTTGTTTGCGCCTTTTCTTGACCATACCAAATGGAGCATACGGAAAGGAATGAAATACTTTTAAATACTTTTATTTCTAAGTTTTCTAGTGTTTAGATCATCTCTAACTTTGTAGCTTTGATAATTTGGACATATAACGCCATTTAATTGGTAGAAAGTCTGGAAAATACTAAATCGAGGAGAAACTCCTCTTTTCAGTAGGTTATAGTAGTACAGACCTGTACAAATATTTTGTAACGGGACTTACAAAACTTAGTCCCTTGGTTTTGATCAGAGGTAAAATTATGGCGTCTGGCTCGTCAGGCTCAGAGGAGCCCGTCCGTACGAACCAGTCCTGCTGCTGCCTGGGGCTGTTTACAAGCTCCAAGGTACATCCACATCAGCAAAGTGTTCATGGGGATGACCACGAGGACCATGCAGGGAGGCACGAGCACCTCCGACGCAGAGAGCAAACGCCAGCGCCTGTAGAAACCCAACCCACAGTTAGTCAGTCTACGGAGACCCCTCCTGAACAGACCCAGCCTGGAGTTATTCACTCTACGGAGACCCCTTCTGTGCAAACCCAACCCGCAGTTATTCAGCCTACAAAAACACCAGTGCAAGAGGTCCAGCCATCACCATCTGCAGCAGTCTCAATAGCAGAGGGCACAAATGGTCTCGATGGTGATACGGAAAGTGAAGACCAGCCTCACTTGGTGATAGGAGCATGTGACCCTTGTGGCGTGGCTGTGTCAGAGGAAGGTGAAATCTTTGTGGCAGATAAGAGAACAAACGAGATCAAAGTCTTTACTTTGAAGGCAGTGCTTGCTTACCAGTTCCCGACAGTCGTGTCAGATGAACAGTCGATAGAACCACGAGACATCGCCATAGATGGAATGGGGAACCTGTGGGTCGTGGGGCACATGTGGGTCGCGGCTACTACAAGTTCAGATAAATCATCATCAGATGAACATATTAGTAAGGACTTAGCTGTGCAGTACACCAAACATGGTAGGGTGCTGAAGAAGTTTGACCTTCAAGAGCCACATTACGCCCGAGGAGTTGCTGTAGACACTAGGAGGAACCACATCCTTGTTACAAGTAGCACAAGAGTTGAGGATAACTACAATGGTGAAGTGCGGGTGTACAGGTCAGATGGGTCACTTGTTAGAACTGTGGGTGGACAGCTGGGGATGAAGGACCCACGGTACATTGCTGTCGATGGGGAAGGGAACATTGTTGTTGCAGATTATGGGGATAGCCATGTCTATGTGTATAATGAGAACGGACGGTTTCTGTTCAAGTTTGGAGGCATGGGAAGTGGTGAAGGTCAGCTGAAGCATCCTATGGGCATCTGTACTGACAAGTCAGGTAACATCATTGTGGCCGACTACTGGAACTGCCGTGTACAGATGTTTAACAAAACAGGCAGATTCCTCAAGCACATCACCACAGATGTAGAGGATCCACTGGCCCTTGCCCTTGCGCCTCAGGGCCACCTGATAGTCACATGTATGATATGTGACATGTACACATACAAGTATACTGACATAGATTTTGATCATGCTTTTTGTGTGTATAATCTCGACCAAGAGTTCGGAGAGGTGACAGTTCAGTCTCTCCCAGTCCGGAAAGTACACTCGGCTGGGGTCAAATGCCATAAGGAAAGTAAGACTAAGCCTGGCATGATATCATTCGGAGGGCGTGGGCGACGACCTGGAAGATTTTACGCACCTTCTTGTGTAGCTGTGTCAGGGGAGGGGGAAATATTTGTAGTAGACGAGTGGAACCTCAGGATCCAAGTCTTCACCCTACAAGGAACATTTGTCCGTCAGTTCAGAATCATCACGTCGGACATCAGACGCCCACATGATGTGGCCTTGGACAGGGAGGGGAACCTGTGGATAGTGGACTACTGGTCAGACCATGCTTTGCAGTGTGACAAATATGGCAGAGTTATAAGGCAGTTTGACTTGGAGGGGACATGTCGGGAGAGACGAATTGCTGTGGACACCAGAAGGAACCACATTCTTGTTACACGCATCTCAAATGAGTATGACTTGAAAAACCGGCATGCTGAAGTGCAGGTGTTCAGGCCAGATGGGACACTTGTGAGAACTGTTGGTGGACAGCAAGGGATGAAGGACCCACAGGACATCACTGTTGATGAGGAAGGAAACATTATCGTTTTAGATCATCGGGATAACCATGTCTATGTGTACAATGAGGACGGGCATTTTCTGTTCAAGTTTGGAGGTGAGGGAAATGGTGGTCAGCTGAAGGGTGTCTGTGGCACTTGTACAGACAGGGCAGGTAATATCATTGTGACAAACAATGAGGAAGGACATGTGATGCTATTTGACAAGACAGGCAGATTCCTCAAATACCTCATTACAGATTTTGAGGAGCCTTGTTCTGTTGCCATGGCACCACAGGGACAGTTGGTGATCACTTCTTCGTACAAGGTCGTCATCGTTAATACCCCAATCCAAGAACTAACTGATGCAGGGGTCACAAGCCATCACGAAATAGAGGCTCAGCAAGGAGTAGACACAAGCTATCAAAGCAGGGATCATACAACGGAAAATTGGCCTCACTTGGCGACAAACGTACGTCAAGATCCTAGTGGTGTGGCAGTGTCTGAAGACGGTGAAATCTTTTTGGCATCACAAGGAGACCAAAGGATAAAAGTCTTTACCCTGAAACCAACACTTGTTCGTCAGTTCCCAACAGTCGTTTCATGTGAACAGATGATGGTCCCACAAGATGTGGCAATCGACGGCGAGGGGAACTTGTGGGTCGTTGGTAAAACAGGTTTTGATGAAGACATTAGCAAGGGCTTTGCTGTGCAGTACACCAAACATGGCAGTGTGCTGAGGAAGTTTGACCTACAGGAGAGAAATGAAGCAAGAGGAGTTGCTGTGGACACCAGGGGGAACCACATCCTCGTTACACGAACCACAGGAGACAAGGACAACCAGCATGGTGAAGTGCAGGTGTTCAGACCAGATGGGACCCTTGTGAAAACTGTGGGTGGGCAGGAGGGGATGACGAACCCAAGGTACATCACTGTAGATAAGGCAGGGACGATTCTTATTTCAGACTGTCAGGGTAACTGTGTCTATGCGTATAACGAGGATGGGCAGTTTCTATTCATGTTCGGAGATAAGGGAAGTGATGAAGGTCAACTGCAGGGCCCCCATGGTATCTGTACAGACACGTCGGGTAACATCATTGTGGCAGACCATGATAACTGTCGTGTAGAGATGTTTGACAAAACAGGCAGATTCCTCAAGCACATCACCACAAATGTAGAGGATCCACAAGCTGTTGCCATGGCACCACAGGGACAGTTGGTGGTCACCTTTCAGATATATGACACATATACATTCGCATATACGCACATAGAGTCAGCTCCTGCCTTTTATGTGGCACCCTCAACATCTTCATTGTGGTACATGGGTGATCAGGAAAATGAGTGTCTACCTGGTAGGGTTACTTTTGGTGGGAAGGGACAACGATCTGGGCGATTTTATAACCCTAGTTCGGTGGTTGTGTCAGAGGAAGGAGAGATATTTGTGTTAGACCGTGATGAGCGCATTCAAGTTTTCACATTGCAGGGAACATTTGTCCGCCAGTTCCCAATTAGCAATTCAGCTGGGGAGGAGATAAGTGCACTTGACATGGCCGTGGACGGGGAGGGGAACCTCTGGGTGGTAGGGGATATATCTTCTGCTTTGCAGTATGATAAGCACGGCAGCTTCCTGAGGCAGTTTGACTTGGAGGAGACATATTCGGTCAAGGGAGTTGCTGTGGACACTAGGAGGAATCACATCCTTGTTACATGTACACAAGCCACGGGAGACCAGCAAGGTGAAGTGCTGGTGTTCAGGCCAGATGGGACACTGCTGAGATCAGTGGGTCAGCTGCATAGGATGAAAGAGCCGCACTACATCACTGTGAATGGGGAAGGGGACATTGTTGTTTCAGACATGGACAATGGCTCTGTCTATGTGTACAGTGAAATTGGACAGTTTCTTTTCAATGTTGATGAGGAAAGTAACGAACCTCTTAGTTGTTATGGAGGCATCTGTACAGATATGGCAGGTAACATCATTGTGGGACGCACTTATGACAGTTCTGTGAAGGTATTTGACAAGAAAGGCAGATGCCTGAAGCACATCACTACTGACCCGAAGGAGCCAGAGGCTGTTAGCATTTCGCCACGTGGACAACTGGTATTCACTTCTGGCAACAAGGTCATAATATTTGACACCCCGATCCAAGAGCTCCCTGTGGCAAGAACTGCTGGTAATCACGAAAGACATGCCCAGCCTGCTAGAGTAACAATTGGTGGACAAGGGTTAGAACCTGGAAAACTTCGTCAAGCCAGTGCTGTGACTGTGTCAGAGGAAGGAGAGATCTTTGTGGCAGACACGGGCAACCAAAGGATCCAAGTTTTCACCTTACAGGGAACGTTTTCTCGCCAGTTCCCAACAATTATGTCCGGTGAAGAACTTGAATCACATACAGATTCTTCCCTCCCCCTGATTATGTCGCCACATGATGTCGCCTTGGATGGCGAGGGGAAACTTTGGGTGGTGGGAAGCACAAACTCTTCTGCGTGTGCTGTACACTATGACAACCAGGGTATGGTGCTGAAGAAAATTAGCTTGCAGCAGAAATGTATTCACAGAGGAGATGTCTCAGTTGCTGTAGACATCAGAAGGAATCACATCCTCATCACACAGCTTGGTAAAGTGCTGGTGTTCAGGCCAGATGGGACACTGGTGAGAACTGTGGGTGCACAGACGGGGATGGAATACCCACACTACATCACTGTGGACATGGAAGGTAATATTATTGTGCCAGACTATAATAATCACAGTGTGTATATATACAACGGGGATGGGCAATTTATGCTACAGTTTGGAGGCTGGGGACATCTTAACGGTCAGCTGAAGGTTCCCTGTGGCATCTGTACAGACAGGGCAAGTAACATCATTGTTGCAGACAGTCTTAATGGACGCGTAGAGCTATTTGACAACAGAGGACAATTTCTCAGCCACATCACTGTAAGCATATTGGAGCCGACAGGTATTGCCTTTGCACCACAGGGACAGCTTGTAGTGATTGAGGGGGCACATGATGGTTGCAAGATCTTTGTCTTTGATATCCCAGAGCCAGCATTGGGACATATGTCAGTCAAGTCTGTTCCACATGCACCTATCCAAGCAGCACATGCAATAGGGGTCACAGATAATAAGCAAAGTGAGGCTCAGCCTGGTATGGTTACATTTGGTGGTTTGGGGTTAGACCCTGGAAAACTCAAACGTCCTACCGGTGCGGCTGTGTCAGAGGAAGGCGAAATGTTTGTCGCAGACCAAGGTAACCAGAGAATCCAAGTCTTCACACTTCAGGGGATATTCGTCCGTCAATTCCCAGCCATCTTGTCAAGCGAAGTGTTGGATGAAGATGAATGGGACCCATGTGAACCGAGGATGTTTCCGAATGATGTGACCATAGATGGAGATGGGTGCCTGTGGGTGGTTGGGAAAACACACTCCTCCGAGCTTGCTGTAAAGTACACCAAGCAAGGCCACCTGCTCAGCAAGATCGACCTACAGAAAACAGGATGGGGAAGAGGAGTTGCCGTAGACACCAGGAAGTTGCACATCCTTGTTACACTAACTGTAGGAGACGAGGATGATGACAACCGTGAGGATGATGCTCGAAATAAAGAGCACAAAAGGAAGAACACATATGCTGCAGTGCAGGTGTTCAGGCCAAACAGGAAACTAATAATCAAAACTGCTGGTGTGCAACAGCGGATGCGGTACCGACAATACAGATACATTGCTGTGGACAGAGAAGAGAACATTCTTTTGACAGACAGTGGCAATCACTGTGTCCATGTGCACAATGAGGATGGACAGTTTCGTTTCCGGTTTGGATGCCAGGGAAGTGATGAAACTCAGTTTCAGGATCCACGTGGCATCTGTACAGACAGTGCAGGTAACATCATTGTGGCGGACAGTGGAAACGGCCGTGTGGTGTTGTTTGACAAGACAGGCAGATTCCTCAGAAATATCATTGAAGGCAAAGGGAAGCCATGGGCTGTTGCTGTAGCAACATCAGGACAGCTGGTGGTTACTGATATTCAGAACCACAAGGTCACTGTTCTCAACAGCTATTGTGATTAGTGCGAAGGGTAACACACCATTCTTGGTGAATAGCACTGTAAGAAGCAGTGTCATCTCGAGATCTCCTAACGCACCTGGAGCCATGGACTGTTGCCATAGCCACATCAGGGCCGCTTGTGTTTGTTAAGTTGTATAACTACAAAGTCACCGTACTTAACAATTATTGTGATATCAGCAAAAGTTCACCAGCCTTGTAGAACAACATTGTAACAAACAGGTCAGTCAGAGGCCAATAGTTTGCTCCAATCGTTTGGTGCAGGACAACAAGGTCATTCTTGAACTATGATAAACTGTAGCATGTGCCAAAGCTTACCAGCCTTTACGTTTGTGAATTACATTGTGTAACAATCCAGCATGGAAATATTTGAGACGACCCACGTTTTGACTGCAGTTGTGGTGACATAGTGGTGTCAGTGCTAATGATAGATATGCCACAGTTTGTGTGACATCAAACTGAATTATTTGGTATATTTAAATCACTTTTTGCAGTAAGCAGTTCAATGTTACGCTGTTGTAACGTTAAGTCTATGACATATTATTATCCTCGTCATATTGTACATTTCTGATTTTGGAGACAGCAAATGTTGTGTGCCATCCTAGTACAGTCTACTGTTCTAGGTCTAAAATATTAAAAAGTCTACAAGTTTTCTTGTTTGTATGTTGATTTAAACTGTCCATGTTCATGTATCATTGTCGAACCTGTAACAGTTGACGGGAAAGTAGACATTTGCATGCAAAAGGCAGGGCTTGTCACGTACAATATATCCCTTCTACAAAGATGGGCTATTGCAGTACCCCCAGTTAAAATGGGTAATTAATTTATCAGCATTTAAAGGCTCGAATGCATTGCGCCAAGATATCCACATGCCAGAATTCAGACTGTATGGCTGTAGTATAACGTCACAAGAGATAAAAGCCGAAAATTACAATTTTGCTCGTTGTCATCCCAAACAAGCTCAATATCATCATTTCAAATAGCTAAAATAAATGTTATCAGTGCATATCTGCTTGTTGCCCCCATACCTAATTACAGGTCATTTGGGACAGGAGCCGAAAATATACCCATTTTACCACACACCCAACAGCATTTCAAAGGCTACACAAATAACATGAAATTTTCATACTAATCATACCAAAGTCCAGTTTAATTATCCTTCGTATGAAGACACAAGATACATTTTTACTACCCCAAAACTATATCTAACCAAGTTGAGGGCGAATATCTAAAAATAAGAAACACCACCTTAACTCATTGTACCAAGCTATGGTGATAACAAATGTTAGGCTATTAACATGTAATTTGATGGCAAAGTACATTGATGTAAATGGACCATTGTCTTTAAAATGCTAGCAGTGAGGGGAAATATCTAGCCGCTGAGAGACTTCTAGACTAGGTTAGTTTTTATAAGAACAATCACCCAAAACAAAAGTTACCAACACACTACAAACTAACTAACGGCAAAACAAAACAAATACTACGCAATTTGTCAATGTCCTTGACAAAACCTGGCAGATACTAAGTGAGTAACAATTTCTTGCGCATCTTACTACCTGGATGTCTAACGTTCATCGACGTAAACAAATGCTACCTTATATCATACCTCCTTGAATAAAGTACCTGATTAAGCTGCAAGCTACCTTTCTCTTGACTATACAAATTTACACATTTGTTGTCTTCTGTGAAGCAAACGAGCAATATCTTGAACAGGAAAAAAACATTCAAAAGAACAAATCTCTACCAGTGCACATAAGTCAGAAGTGACTATGTATTGATACGTATTTTACAGAACTCCCATAAATTCCACAGAATACACACAAACTAGTACGAAGAAACGAATTGAATTTTACGGAATTCCTACGAAATTCATAGAAATTAAAACTAGTGCTAAGAACCAAAAGCATATATAAGATCTACGTGACAGAAGCTAGTGCGAATCGTACTAGTCATAGACGCTAACCTAACTTGTGAGATTCAATTGTTTGTCAGTACTAGACTCTATTGCATTCCGTAAAATTCGTTTGTCATTATAAGTATCAGCAGTATGTATGTACTTCGTGTACTGCGAATACTATTGCGTCCTGTAGGTTCGCCGTAGAATTCACACAAGTGAAATTCTACAGTTGAAGGCAAGTGATATGAGGTCAGTTGTTCCGTGCCAAACTTAAACACAGTAAGAGCCACTATGAGCCCGAGACCAGGGATGATGGTGGCGGACGGGAAAGTGAAAGCACCACCACTTGTCGGGCAATCATAATCCTCTGCCCAGGCAACCACAGTGTCGTACTTCGCATCTACAAAGAGACAGAAAAAATAGCGGCAAAGTTACCTAGTTGATTATGCAAATGAAAGATTAATGAGCATAATTTGCCTGTAATAATATTCCTCTATTGCGCATTAAAATAACCTGCAAGCCAAAACCATGAAACCGTTGATCAATAACCCTGGTTTCGGCGCCGAGGGGTAGTAAGCCGCAATTCATACAGAAGCTAGCTGATTACATGTCCAGCGTACGTCAGGCCAAGATTAAATGCACTTTCCTGGTATCTTTCCGTTGTGTCTTCGGGTAGTATCGTGTGAAGATCAAACGCCCGTTTTGATATCAATAAAAAGTTTCGCTTTGAATGTTTGAACTTGAAAAGAATATTTTGAAGGATTTTGTCAAAAAACACGCCACTCCATTTTCTGATAACCGCAATTCTTAAATTAAGTTATTCTATTTTTGGACGATCACGCTTCCTAGCTTACCTGCTATGTAGTCCATGATACCCAGGATATCATCGGCTCCACAGTTGGGCACCGATGCCGTGATGTTGGCCACAGCAGTCTTCATACTGGAGTACAAACTGCGAACAAAAATCAACATGGTCAGTTATCCTGAAAATCTGGTGATCCGAATCATTCTTGTTCGGTTGGGGGAAGTTTTGCTATAATAAGTTATACAGATCAACGTTCATAGTACAGGTATAACATGTAGTTACCAACATTTCTACTAGGGAACGAGAAATGATAACAGAAAAACCTGCAGAAGTCTTCCAGCTGCCCCATTTCCTTTAAGTCGATGATGGAGTCGAAGTAGTTCCTGATTTCCTGCCGCATGCCGGGGTCCACAGACTGGACACACTGCCCGCTCTCGTAGCTCTCCGTCACGTCACTTTTAGTGGAAACTAATATACGGGGGTGATCAGAAAGTACTCGGCCTCTATTAAAGACATTATGGAAGGGCGATTAATTGTACACTGTTTTTCAATATAAAATAGTCCACTCTTACTTCAATGCACTCGGTCCAGAAAATCACAAAATGGCCACGATAGACGCTCGTGGCGTCATGAAGTATATATGTGTGTGGCTATCAAACATAAAGTGTGTACATTGGGCATCAGTTATGGCGCAGTTCCCACTTTTGTCAGAAAATTTGGGGATAAGCAAACTGTCCACAAGATGGGTGTCCGGATTGTTGACTCAGTGTCAGAAGCTGAACAGGATAGAAATTTCTAGGACGCTTTTGACCCATTTCTAGTGTAATCCATGAAACTTTCCTCATAGATGAGACAGGGTTCACCAATTTGATATAGAATCAAAAGAACCCAGAAAGCAAACAATGCACAAGGGTTCACGGTCCCTCAATAAATCCAAGTGCATGGCATCGGCTGGTTAGGTGATGGCCGCTGTGTTTTGGGACAGTGAGGGTGTTACCATGATGGACTACTCGCAAAGGGTCAAGCTATCAATACAGACCACTATGCCTACAAAATTACGACAATTAAAAGAAGCAATGAAATAAAAAGAAGTAGAGGAAATTTCTCAGTCCTGGTGCGCTGTTGCCCCAGGACAATGCATTATCAGTACAGCAGGTGGCAGTAGCAAACGATTTTTTAAACTCCCACATCACCCTTCTCACTCAACTGAACTGACACCGTCGGACTTCTACCTGTTTCCTGAACTCAAGTCACACTTTTTATCACCGTTTTGAGTTGATTATTATGGCGTCATAAACAAAAGACGAAATCAGCTCAGAACACTTCAACATTTATCTGCGAGAGCTGAAGCAGAGACTGCCATTCGAGAATCGGTCTACACAGCCACCGGTGAACCTGTTCAAGGCACGCCTCGTCTGTCCAGACGGAAGGAGGCCGATGATTATGATTATGATGATAAATGCTGTTGATTCCTATCTAGAGGCTTAAAAGACCCAATCCTCTTCCACCCAAGTACAGCAAAGCTTGGACATCGCTGGACCAAGTGCATCGAAGTAAGAGTGAACTATATATATTGAAAAACAGTGCAAGAGAAATCGTCCTTCCATAACGAGTACGTTTTAATCACCCCTCGTAAATCTTTGCGTTTGTGGTTCAAGGTCAAAGAGAAAACAGCGAACATGTAATCACTGAGTATAAGTCACAATGTGCCGTACCTCACTCGTTACACAAGTTGGCTCAACTATTGCACATACAAATGGAGAAGGAAAGTGAAGACAGAAAAGAAGAGAAAGGAAGGAATGAAGAAAGAAAGAAAGGAAAGAGACAGAAAGATCCAACTTTTCTGACCCTGCAGGGCAGAGTTTTTAGAGATCAAAAAAAGCTTCCTTACTGCAGTGAGGTGGAGGGTTCTTTCGCGTCACCAGGTACATACTACCATATGAGTCTGGATAGTTGATTGCATGGTAACCCATCTCCGAGCATGCACTGTGGAACAGGAACGAAAAAAAAAAAATAAAAAATAAAACACGCACGCAAAACAAGTTCAGACGTAAGAGGTCCGATTTATGAAAAGAGGCAGAGGTGACTGTGCAAGTAATGTAGTAAGACTTTTAGTTGGTAATTGTTATCACCGCCATGCTGGTGACATTGTACATAACTTGGCTACAGAACATCATGGGCGGATATAAATTATGCAGTAGAGCCTCAGTGATGATAAAATGTGAAACTATTTAATGGCAGTAAACGATTGGAGTTTCAGCCTTATTCCATATAATCACGTTCAGATTCAAATCAGTCTATCACTTGTACCCTACGTTCGCATAACTTGGCAATTTGGATAAAGAGAACCATGCAAATCAGGACATTATTCGTACAGTTATTGAGGGTTTGCTATATTAAAATTAGGGAATAATACATAACTGACACAAGTTCCACAAAACCATGGCCATATCTCCTTCAAAAAGCATTTTGGTCTTAACTATGCAAATATACATAACTGATACAAGTTCCACACTTTTTCAGTACATAACTGATACACGTTCCACAAAACCATGGCCTTGTCTCTATCAAAAAACATTTTGGTCTTAACTATGCAAATAGGTATATAGGCCTATTTTCTAAGATTTAATTCAGTACTTTTTTATTGTGTGTTGTTTGTACATATGTATTTCCTGCATGTATCATGTTTACATTGTGATTTTAAATTCAATGCTAACGATGTATAATTCGATGCTTAAAAATAACAATAACTATCAGATATTCTTGTGTGAACTGTTTGAATATCAACAATAAACCAATACATATAAGAAAACGGTATCTCAGGGAGCTGGAAGTATATCTTTCTCCTGAAATGCGATGGACACTGATGAAGCTATGCATATATAACGTACCCGTTTGGACCGCGACAGACGTCACATTGTCCTCGGTATCGGTTGAACGTGTCCCAGCCCAGACAGCGGTAAGCGTAGAACCTACATTCCGAGTTGATAGACTCGGTGAAGAACTCATAGGCTCGACAATGGCTACAGCCAGGCACAAAATCAACTGTGGAAATGTATAGAATAGTCCAACAGGTGTCATTACGTATAACTAGTGTATAACTAGACCTTACTTTCCCAGAACCAAATCAAGCCAACACTACACGATAGAGTGCTGTCACGTACGTCTAATGCTCGGTCTACGACAAAAAAATATTAAAATCGCAGAACTTTAATAGGGATGGCGTACAAAATCCACTAGTCACGGGACAGATATGCTTAGGATATAAGGATTTCTTCTGTTACAACCAAATAGTTCTCACCTGCTAACGTTTCGATGTGTATCACACATCTTCATCAGAGCTTCTGACTGGAGCACTGCTTTTCGCCGCTATATGCAGCCGATGTAGGTGGCGCTTTTGCGGCAGCAGGTGAGAACTATTTGGTTGTGACAGAAGAAATCCTTATATCATAAGTTATACCAACCTGATGAAATTATTTTCGGAAGACAGATATGCTGTTCATAGTTTGCTCCGAATATTTTCCGCGTCGTGCCATATGTGTTCATCCGAAAAAATGATTTGAACATGTCACGTCAAAACTCGGCAAGGTCCTGTGGTAGCATTTTAGACGTACTACAGCTGAATTACGTACGATAAATCTACGACTGTCGAAAAAACTTCCCGGGTCTATTGTCGGAAACCTGTGTTAAGATTGTACCAGTATGTCCCTTCTCAGTCTTTATTGATTTATTTATCAGTCTTTGATAATTGGTGGTGTCGTAGGGTGATGAAAATCATGCAACACATGTTACGGGGTTCATATAAAACTCACATGTACATCCGGGTTGGCTGAATCCCTCGTTAGGGTAGAAGTCGACATGGCCGATCGCTTCGCCTAAACCAAACTTGTGCTTGTCCGTGTGAATAATATCCACAAACACGGCGTCGGTCTTATCCAACCTCTTCTGGGCACTCTTGCTTCTAAACAGCGGGCCTGCAGGGTCTAAACCTGCAAACAAATAAAAGCGGTAAGGTTATTTGCAAGACAGTCTCGACATGGAAATATCGCTTTAAACACTACTGAACTCATGCACACTTAGACTTTGGTACACTTTGGTCACCATGTTTCTCATATTTACATGTCTGGCAATAAAATAATGCAAATTATCCCCTCAAAACATCAATTTTATGTGTGGCCAAAGACTGGTTGTACTTTTATATCCTAACTTTTTCATCAAAATCGATCATTCCTTTTTATTAGGGGTGCTGATGATGATGAATTGTTATTCCGCCATACTAATCCAGTTGTTTGCAAAAAAAAAGAATCAGAACTTATGGTAGAAAACTCTTTGTTGACTAATCGTTCATATACATTATCAAGCCACATTGCATTGACACTTCGTGCACAAAAGACCCACAGCTAAAATGTGCCAGAAATCTTGAGGTACAACTTAGTACTGAAGCTGGAAGAGATTCTTTTCAGAAACAGATGGGGAGCGGATGGAACATGTTGCATGTACAGGTATATTCCTTGCTGGGCGACCAAGGACGTCAAAAACCAACATGTCTAACATTGATTGAAGGGTGATACAATACAGCACCTGAGATTCGGCCAAGGGTCCGACCTCCAGTCTTTAAGGCTTTACCCGCAGACCCTGCCGCATGAGCTCCCAGGCTGTGCCCGATGATGTGTGTCATGTCCGTAGACTGACCCAGATGCCTCACAAACTCTGCGATTGCCTTTGCATAACAGAAAAAAGAAAATTATCAAGAAACAGAGGTAAGTAGCAGAGTATCACACCACATCATAGTTGTAGCCAATATATCCATGTATAGGCAATCTAAGTGATACTTGTAGATTATTGACAACTATGTGATAATTTTTGGCAGTATTATAGATTTGGACAGTTTCGTTGAGATGGTAAATATTTGGAGAATGTAAACCATAGCAACCATTAAATTTACCTGGCATTAATTTTACCTGCTTAGTAACGTGTGAGACATTGTCCCCGCTGATACGGCACCTGGCGGCGAGCAGATGCAGCTTCGTTTTTTTATTCATTTTACTTCAGTTTACTTTATTTCTCCAAATTACACGTTACCACAAAGACGGTTTTCCTTAAGCAGCATTGCCTCTCCCCCACTCTCCTTTACATGCTTTTCTATTCACCTGTCCAACCTTACGAGCATTCTTCTTTGCCTTGTAATAATTAATTTTCGTCCAACTCGGGCGTGCTCCCTTCTTCCAGTTCACGGCAAACACGTTCAGGTCCTCCTGTTAAAGAAGAGAAGAGTAGAAAATTGGTAGCGGAACATTAATGACGAAAAATTATCTGTCAACAACGGTCTGCATGTGTGATATACGGTAAATTCCGGAAGGCCGGCTACACTATAGTCTTAATCCTACAGACTCCCCGACTTTGTATTACCAAAAGCGATTTAAGACGTTTCGACCACTATCTACAAATAACGTACAATGAAAAAGTTTGATTACGTTATACAAAATAGGGCTTATACAAAATAGTCACTGGGACAGACCCCACAATAATTGACAGGTAGAAAAATACGATTGTGCAAAAAGAGATAAAAATGAGAAAGGTTGAGGAACTGTCTGGCTTGTCTTATCTCTGTTAGCCTTATTTCTCGACAACGGTCACACACACACGCGCACACACACACACACATCTCTCTCCACCTATCTATCTACATACTTACATACATACATACATACATATATAT
>LZCU01175082.1:0-10067 GCA_001663935.1 Asymmetron lucayanum | reverse complement strand
TAATATAGCCAGCCGTCGCCCCGCGCCTGCGTAGCTGGTGTGTTACGTCAAATGGCGGTTATACCGGCTCAATCAATACAGGTACAATGCAGATACAGGATGGTTGTACATGGAATGGGAAAAATACTCAATATAACACTTTTTGTAAACCCATAATTCTTTCGCTCTGATTTAAGCCCCCAATATACTAAACATTTCATATTGACATGGTGAAAGTCAGTACCACTCCGGTAAAAAGCTTACAGATCAAATACATGAAGGACTGCCTGATGTATGACCTTTGACTCAGATGTATTCCACCCCAGGTTGACTACGTCTGATATGCCTTGGTCATACAGATGATCGTGGGGCACAAAAATGTATTTTTCACCAGACTACAACCTTCTTCTGTGACAAAAGGTTTCAGTTTATTTCGATTTCATATTATAAACATCACGTAATTATCATAACTTCATTTTCAGCCAACCAATCCGAGCCGAGCTACATAATCAAGGTCTTGTCATGCGCAGTGTGGCATACGCTACCTTCAGTGAGTGTACATGAATTTTGAATAACATTTCTCTGCTTAGACATACCAAGATGGACGAATTCGACTATTTGCTAGTTGCCGCAATAGACTTCGGCACCACATATAGTGGCTATGCATTCTCTTTAGCGGGAAGCAAAGACCATGACGGTAAACGGAAAATATTCATGAACACTAACTGGGGCGGTAATGTCGGATGTCTAATGTACAAAACCCCCACCTGCCTTCTCTTGGATGCAGAAGGAAAGTTTGATAGTTTCGGCTTCGAGGCAGAGGAGCAGTATTCGCAGTATGTAGAGGAGAGGACAGAGAACGCGTATATGTTTTTCAAGAACTTCAAAATGGAACTGCACAAGCAACATAAGGTTAGCTTTCAATGTCATAGCGTTAAGTACGGGGCTCAAATTCCTTGTAGCGACTTAAATTTATGTGCTTGTGTGTCATGTGCGCTTGTAGTTGACTTTTAACGTTCCTATATATTCAACCAATTCCTTGTCTGTTAGAATTATGTCTCTCTTCACTTGCATTCACTTCCGCCTTTAATGTCAGGCAGTGGTAGTATGTGGTAGTCTTTACAAGCATGACCGAGACTTTGTGATTTCGTTGTCTTTCTGTAGGAAATCAAACCTGAGATGGACCTGAAAGCTACGAATGGGCAAAAATACCCGGCAATCAAGGTTTTTGCTCATTCACTTCGCTACCTCAGCGATCACCTGCTAGATAGAATTTGCAGAACAAAGGGAGACACGATACCAGAAGATTCCATACGCTGGGTGATCACTGTACCTGCAATATGGAACGACGCTGCCAAGCAGTTTATGAGAAAAGCCGCATACGAGGTAAAGCACCGAAAAAGTCCATTAAACAGTACAAATGGAGCTAAATTTCTTTAAAAAGCCAAAGAGACTATAGTTTCGTAAAGTAAGAAATGACAGGTGGTCCATGAAACTATTCGGTTTAAACCCGCTTATTATATACCAATAGATTATTTTCATCTCTTTCAAGCATTTTCACATATATATATCTACAGTTTTAGTTTGTTGTTGTCTATTTCAAGACGAATTTGAGTCAATTTCCGATGCATGGCATGTTACAGCGGTTTTGCTGGAATGTTTTCACTTTCATTCAAGCCTATGCCAACAAAACCTCTCCTTTGAACTATTGCTTATATATGTGTCCTTGAAGTTCTGCTTCTTCAACGTTCATTTAGTACATGATTGCTGTACATTTCTGATCGTGCGAATAGTCCTTTGGCAATACTATGCAAGCGATACGAAAACCCATAAAACATTTTACTTCAGGCTGGTCTTACTTCTGCCGAAACGCCCGACCGTCTCCTGATTGCGCTCGAGCCTGAAGCCGCCTCTATATACTGTACAGACCTGAGTGTGGAGAGTGAAGCCACACCTCCGAGTTCAACCAGGATAACAGTCGGAACGAAGTACATAATCGTTGACTGCGGAGGTATGCATCTAGATCTTTTGCTCTTAAATTTCTGTTTGTGCTTTGCCTGGTTAATCTCAGAATCATTTTATTGGGGAAAAATTCCTTATATCGCAACATTGTCATTGGCAGCCCCAGGACTGAACTGTCCTTTTCACTTCACAAAGCTACAATTAACATGACAGTGCAAATAAATCACACTTTTGAAAGTGTGGCATAAGAGCTCTGCGTTTGATTTTTAGCATACAAGTCTTAAATTTGTACAGGTAAACTATAAAATGAATTCACTAATGATTGTCTTCTGTTGCCTGTTTCTTCATTTTAGGTGGCACAATAGACATCACAACGCACGAACTGATTGAGGGTGGGCACATCAACGAGCTTCACCAGCCTACCGGGGGACCATGGGGAGGAGACCGAGTCAACGAGAAATTTGTAGAACTTTTGAATGAATTGTTTGGGGAAGAGATCATGGAAGAGTACAAGGAATCCTATCCAATGGAATGGAATGACATTCTCAGAGATTTTGAAGTTAAAAAGAGGATGCCGAAGGCGATAAACATCTCTCTAAGATTTAATTTGCCCACCATGATATTAGATAAGGAAAGGGTAAAAATTGAGGAAGTAATCAGAAGAAGCGGGATCGAGAACGTTCGGTTTTCAAATGGAATGCTTGTGATTGGCCTTCCATATGTAGAGGTAATGTTCAAACCGGTAATTGATGATATCGTGAACCATTTAAAATGCTTGCTGGGTAGCCCGAAGCTAACAGATGTAACCCAAATGGTGCTTGTAGGTGGATTTAGTGAAGCCTCGTTGCTACAGAGGCGACTGAAAGAGGAATTCGAGGATGAAAACATGCGTATTGTTGTGTGTGAAGAAGCAGGACTGTTTGTTGTCAAAGGGGCCGTGGAGTTTGGGTTTTCTCCAAATCTAGTACAGGTACGGGTACCTGCCTTGTCTTATGGCATCCGTACAATGCAAGAGTTTGAAGAATCAAAACACCCGTCAGAGAAGAAAGTGTTCATAAATGGGGACCCCATGTGTACGGACATTTTTAATACGTTTGTGGAGGCTGGAAAGCCAGTAAAACTAAGAGAAAGGACAACTATGCGTTACAGGGCTGTCTATGATAACCAGACACACGCTACAGTGTACCTCTTTAGCACTGCGAAACCGAATGCCTTGTTCACAACAGACGAGGGTATGATTCTATGTGGAGAGATTAGAGTTGAAATGCCTGACACTACGGGTGGGAGGGAGCGTGTGGTAGAAGTCAGTTTTGCGTTTGGTGGCACAGAAATTGAGGTCGAGGCCAGGGATGTAACGTCTGGGAAAAAGAACAAAACTACTATCAATTTCCATGCTAAATGACCTAAACTTTGTCAACACGATTGTGAGTACTGATTTTAGGTAAATAGATACATCTACTCTCTACAAAAATAAGTTGTTCTCTAACAAGAAGACTAAAGCCTTTGAAGATGATTTCTGTAAAGAAGGATATCCCAGCTGTTGCGGAGAACTTACCTTTCAATGTACTGTATGTTACGATTTGATAAGAATTATCATAATTGACCTCATGCGTCATGAACCTACCTTCGTATATTACTGGGAGCAACTGAATGACATGTCATTTAGCTAATTATAGAACATTGTGTTTATTTAAGAGCTAGTTATTTACCTTGATATGTTAATGATGAACGCGTGGAAACATTGTTTTTGTGGCAGTGAAGGGTATACTACACTTTCCTCATTCTTGATCAAGGCAGTTTATGAAAACTGATGCACACATCACGATTAATGGCAAGACAGAAAATTATTTAAAAAAACAGTCAAGATTTCTCAGTCTAGAGGAAACAAATTGAATGTACAGACTAATTTGGCAGACGTAACCGTACATGTTTCTGCGTGCTGCTGTATCCCCAATAGGTTTCGAACAGAAATGATATTTATATTGTATGTATGAGGAACGAATTTCGTGCTTTTCTCGACCTTATATTACCAACCCTTGATGACCTGATAAACGTCACCTAAGACACTGTCGCGTGCGTGTCATTATCGTGAGTATGGATGCTGTTTTGAAGACTCGAGATAAGTGCTTTATTTCAAAGAAATACAAGTCTGTCGTATTCCCCGAGACCAATGTCGGTCAAGGGACTAGATAGGTAGGGAGGTATCCTGGAAGCCAGATTACTACTCGACCCGTGGTAATCTGGTTTTCTGAATACTAGGTAAGTAAACATACATTTGCACATTTTACGCACATGCATTCAGACAATTTAAGACATAAGATAATAGATGGTGGTGTCATATACATGAACGTCGAAGTATAACTTTTGGAGATTACAGACATAATCATATTGATGCACGGATACATATTCGATTAGAAAGTCATAGAAAAGAACAAACTAATTCTCAGACAGAAATATCTATAAGTCACTAAATGTTTGTGGACTCATTATTTTCAATAGCCCTTGTGATTTTGTAGACTAGTGGAGATATGCTTTGCAAATAAAAAGTAGACCCCGTGTCTAGCTATCTTTAGTAGCCTTTTTATGCAATTCACTGACGACGTCTCGCGCACAACGGCAGTAAAGTCCAATGAGGATAAGAATACGAAGTATCCCATAACGAACTAACACCTACTTTGTAAGTTTATTGCCATCTCAACATGAGTGAGGCTATAAGATGTCCCAAACTTTCGTTGGAAATATCTTTTGAAAGGGCATTAGAAATGATATGTCTGCCTAGTTCTAATATTGCTGATTATAGACGTGTTCTTTCACCGTAAAATACAAGCATTAACTTCTTTCATTAATTTCTGAATTAGTAATTGATACAGCCAGTTTAACCGCCATTCGGCGTAACACACCGAATTTCTGTCCCATAATTGAAAACAAATGAATAACACAAAAATTGTCATACTTAAGAGTACAGTTGAAGGTTTCGCGTAAATGCATCGTTAGTGCTAATGATAATCATACTATCAAACAAGGCGTTTCCTTAAAAAAGGAAAAGGCTCAGTAATAAATAGGAATAATTACAAGTGTTGCTAAGACATCCTCTGTCATGCGTTAGCTATGTTATTTTAAGACAATGTACCGAATATTATGTTTCCACACCAAATTTCCTATCTGTGGATGTACATTGCGCGGTTAATTTTTCATTCTGCAATAACGTATTCATACGGTTTGAAAAAAAAAATTCAGCAAGATTACATGAATATAAACCAAACAGTGGGGGTGTGCTTATTTGACCGAAAACCCCTAGATGTAAAATGAACACGTCCATTTTAGCCGTATCAGAATAGCTACCTTCACTGCGTCAGCTTAGCTCACATATCAAGGCAAGGATAGACAGTCTAGACGTCTAAAGCCAACGCACAGTAAGGATCGTAAAAGAATGACTTCAAATGGTCGTGGTAGAGATTTGAATTTTCCATTACATATGTATGTGAAAAATCCAAGCACGTTTCCGAAGAGCGAAAATGGCCAAAAGCTAACAGCTGCAATGAAAGAGCTGACAAGAAAATTCGAATCAACTGAGATGGTAGCCTCATCTGGAGAGTGCTTTCGACTTACCCCATCAAGACCATCGTCATTCAAGGCCACAGCAGGCCGACAACGCAGCACACCATATGGTAAGGTACAGACTTCAAGAGAAGCGGCCGGGTCAGCCTTGCACCCATGCCGTCAGCATGTCCGTGTGGGTCGGAGTCTACGGCCATACGGACAAACAAAACCCCGACTTTCCAGTCGTGAAGGAGTGAAAACAGAGGATAGCTCCTTTCAAGAACTAGCTTCAAAATGTAAAACTCTGAACACTCAACCAAATGAAGAGGAAAGATTACCCTACAGTAGCTCGACACCATACAGACAACAACGGCAGAACATCAACGTATTAGCATTGGACAATGAACGTCTCAATGCAACTCCAAGCGAGCGAGATCAGCACATCAAGGGAATTCAGATAGCACAGCTACGACAAAAAGACAAGCAAATCCAAGGGCTGACAGCTGATTGTCAGAATTTCAGAGCAAAGGTAGATCAGCTGGAGTCAGTCATTGAAAAGATGAAACGTCAACTACAGCAAGAACACGAGAACAATAAAAAGCTACAATCAAGATTGAAACAGCAGTAGGTGTATGTCTTTATTCTTGGTATTTCGCCAGTAAATAAAGTACATGTAGGGAATTTGTCGCTATTTTGAATATTCTTAAGTGCAAACATTTATTTCTTTTTCGGAAATGACTAGAAATTACTCAAATATGAACTATAAAGTCATTTCCTGATAATGTCATATTTTTACAAAATTGTCGATATTGATGTCAAAGGCTTCTTAGTTTTTAATAGTTGAAACCATGATTATATCAACTATCAGTGCGCACTTCGCCTTGTAGGACTTAGCCGCTTAGATTCTAGACGTAACGATATTAGGTTTGCACGACCCCTTCGCAGCTCTGATAGATGCCGTGCATGGTTGCCGTTCCGACGAAGAGATACTCACCACAGAAACCTCAGAAAAGGTGACACGTTTAGTCAGTACAAGTGCAGAACTGCCCGTGTTAAGAACAGCACTTTGCCTTTCTGTGTTTACTTGTCAATGAGTGCAAGTGCAATTGAAGGACTAAAAAAAGTAATTTTCGTGGGCTCCACGTATAAAATCAATTTTATTCAGAACAATATGAAAGATATTATGAACTTTTAGTTAACATTACTGTCTTTCATACAGATCATTGGTACTTCTAGAGAGTCAACTACTGTCTGACGAGACTTCATTAGAAAATATCAACGACCGCACAAGACCGTCGCTCCTTGTTCAGCGCTACCGCGACTTGTCTTCAACTGAGTGGATGAATGCAAAAGAATATCTTGACAAATCATTTCCGAAAGAGTACGAAAGGAACTTTCAAGTCCTTTGTGACATTCTGCAGGTATGAGCTATGAGCAATCCAACAACGTATAGCTTACAGCTGCTGTGGAGCAGTGCAGCTTAGAAACAATGGCAGCAAATACAGAAGAGTTCACCCGACTAACTCACTATCTCTGAATATTAACAATATTTAATTATTTTGTGTCGACATTAGTACTGCCACCGCTACAATAATGTATATTCTTAAGTCATTTTAGGAAAGTTTGTTCAGAAACAATGCTCCAAAGAGCAAACACCTGAAAGAAACGCCAAGCTTCAGCAGTTGTATAAATGCTAAAGTTATCAGAATACGTCATCCCTACCCTTCCGTTAGATTTTTAGGTGATAAGTGAGTCTTAAGACATCCTCGTTGTAACTCACATCATCTCTGTTGGCAATGATAAACTTTCCTGAAAGCTGGCGTTAGAATCCAATAATAGAATATCTAAACAATCCAGCAATGTTGAAGGTTGAATTATGTAATGTAAAGACGCCTTTATGCTTCAGATTGCATTTGAAATAGCGAGGATACAGCTCACCACGTCAAGAGCTATACTTGGCCACGTACTCTCCAACCCCACAGACAGCCAAGCAAGAATAGCCACAGCTTTAAGTGGAATTCATTCGGTGCGTATAATTCAGTATACTACAATTAACTAACGTAGGGTATACAGAGCCAATTATCTACTTTCAAATTGTCTATGTGAGACTTTTCGAAGCTATTGCTGTTGCTACACTGAGGAAGCGATCACAAATGATCATTTTGACCAAAATAACATTCTATGTAATGTCATTCATTGTCTAAATAAAAATAATACAAGGCGTAGGTAGAACGAAGATACTCAGACATAGGTGTTGACAATCAGATTAGGACTGGACCAGAAAATTCCGTTGGCACCGTTTTAAGCCAGCGTCACGAACGTTTTCAGTGGCCATAATGTTCCTCCATAGGGAGATGAAATTTCAACTCATGTGCATACATCGGCTACGACAATTCCATCTGGTATATGGAAATCAAGCCTTAGAATGATGCGAAGATCTTCAATATCATCCAACACCAGAGACATGGAAAAGGTATGTACTACTCTCAGTAATATTAATTGCCAACGTCTGTCAAGTTTCTTCTAATCTAGTTAGTTTTTTGTGTCATAGTTATATTCTCAAGGTAGTCAATAATTAGAAAAAATCGTGTCGTAATCTCTAAAAAAAAGCAACGTTTTTTCTGTCTGTTACAGAGGCTTCTTGATGAGGTGAGACGGAAGCATCCCATGCTGACTGAGGTGAAAATGGATAGGGATATGGCACCATACGTGTCCGCCTGTCTCCGACTTGCGTGGCAAATGAGTTTACCTGAACCACCCCTACATGTTTCTACCTCTGATAAGATGTTTAACGAACATTGTCACGAACTTTGGTATGACTGCTCAAACACACCTGGTGCAGATATTGCCTTCTACATATGGCCCTGTCTGTACCATGGCGAAAGAGTAGTTTGTAAAGGAAAGGTGTACACAAAAAATGAATACACTGACTAGCTTGTAGATTGGTGGTTTCTCCTTTTCAATCTGTTTATAGCATCGTGGTTGATTTGTAAAAACATTCGTAGGACATGTTCCCACTAAGCAGTCGAGTTAGAGTAAAAAAGTTACACCTACCCTATCTATTTGCACGTGCAATTTTTTCTGAACAAAGAAAATTGTTGCATGATTCAATGGCCTCTTAGCAATATTGAATATACGTTAAAGAAAGTTGAACATTAAAAAAGAGTGAATGTAGTTTATTGTTTGTGCGTGTCGAGAGAGATAGGGAGAGAGAGGGAGAGAGGGAAAGGTGGAGAGAGGGACAGAGAGAAATGCCAGTACATTTGTAACAGAAGCGCATTTTTGTTTGTTTTTGACATTTCCTGCTCAAGTTACGGCCTATGAATAAGACTTTAATTTTCAGAGACACTACAATATAGTTTTTCTGCTGTGCGAACTGTGTCTTGTATAAAAGATAAATGTGTCACGCACGCCATGTTTTCACATGCAAAAAACAATTTTAGTCTGCATGTAATGCTTCAGCTTTATGTGCATTTTTTTAAAGACTTTTGAACGTTGGAGTTTGTGTAAATGGTGCTGTTTATGATTCATCCAACTAAAATTCAATTAGTAACAGGCACGGGTTCTTGTTTACATTGTAACAGTTGCAATATTTGAGGTAGTTCACAATGCATTGAAGTGTTTACAATCTGTCAACGTTTCCTTCGTCGCAACAAAGTCCATCATAGACGTACTGCCTACATGCATATGTTACCAAATCTGAAATGACGTGTTCGTCGGCAGAAACAATGTCCACATGCTATGTAGTTAGGCGCTTTTCGGACCATAAACATTCTGTTCTATGACCAGAAATCAGCTGCCCCGATTTTATCAATGTCAGAATATGGAATGCGCATATGTGTCAGATATCATACCAGTCAAAGATCCAACATAGAATAACTGACTAGGACATTAGAAGACCACATTCGTGGCAGAGCGTATTTGTATGTGAACCACATGAACACGGGTAATTGTGAACATTGGTATAGAATGGAATACAACAATAGTGTTGACGAAAACTGCACGTAACAAAAGCAAAAAGTAATGTGGCAAATTTTGTAAAGACAAATATATGAAAAAGATTTCAGATGTCACAAAACGCAATCCTCATTTGATGACCAAATTCTCGAACATTTTATGATAACGGCAACTGACCAAGACGTTGAAATTAAAGCCATTTCTTCTTCTTACACTCGACTTTCTGTCTTTACTTTCAACCTCGAGCTGCAGCACATAGATAGATTGGTTATATCTCTGAATACTTCCCCACTCGAACATAATAATATACGTATTTTCAAATGCGAACGTGTTGTATACCATGTGGAATTTACCTGCCACAACATGGATTAGAACTAGAAGAAAAGGCCAAATGTCTATTAAACTGGGGTCAAAATGTCATGATAGTCTAACAGCTTTTATTGCGGATCAAGCCACCTTACGTTTCTGTCTTCGTTTAAATTCAGTAGAACCAGGGTAATCCACTATCTAGATATCCGTCAGAATGCCGTGTATATGAGGATTGGAGGTGAAGTGAGGTGACACCGGTGGTATACAAGACAAATAACATCGTCCAGATTACTTTTGGACTGTCCAGAGCACTTTGGACT
>LZCU01175037.1:2012-12645 GCA_001663935.1 Asymmetron lucayanum | reverse complement strand
TACCTCCCACCTGTGCACACCTGGGGGAGGAAGTTTGTGGTCAGACCACTGCCAAGTATGTTCCTCTGTACTATGTACCCCTATTCCAGGGGATGGGAGATTCATTAAAATGGATGGTACACCTGGACACTAGCCTGGCATGTTTGGGGGTAATGCAGCATCAACTTTAAATTTGTTCCTCTGGAACATGGCATTAGTGCCACTTAACACCCCTGGCCATTTATCATCATTTATCATGGAGACACTATCAGATGCTAATAAAACATCCATTCTGATTTTCTTTATTAATTATTCCAGCCACTACAATTTTATGAGAAACAGTAATTGGTAAAGGACACCTCACCTGTTTCTTTGCCACAACAATGTTAATTGAATTAGGCATCTTACAGTATACTACTATAACATTAGTTGTAATCTGACTGAGATAATCTTTTAGATGCAGGTACTGATTCAATCAGGGTGATTGCATCACAAAGCACAGCATTCAGCACCAATGGTGGGATCAGTGTGTCAGTTAATGAAGGATCATATGAAGACATCACTGTGGGTGGTGTAATGGTCATTGAGGCTGACAACCCAGTCTTGGTTGCTCAATATGTCCGTGGTACAGTAAGTATCATCAAGAAAATATTTGAACTGCTACCAGTCTGAGAATGTTTGTTTTATTTTTTGGCATCTTAATGGTTAACACCTACATGCAAATATTGTTACAACATTTTAGTTGATTTTGCTTTTCTTCAAGAGGAATCCTTCCTTGTACAGGGGATTTTGAGATATTTACACAAGTTAGATGGCAAGTTTGCGACAAATTGATGCATGAGAGTGCTATTCTACAACAAGTTCAGGTTGTCTGAATGTCTCTTAATTCTTTTCTGTAATGCGAAATGAAGAGCAATAAATTTGAGTCTCAGATTTAAGGCTAAAGAAACAGAACTGTCCAGATGACTGCATATTCTGTCACACAGTGGCCCAGATTAAAAGCATCTTCATCTGTGACTCCATGGACAATACCATACCTCATTTTGTATGAAAATGGACACCACTATTGGAAGAATGTTTAGATACACACAATGTTGTTCATATATCTGCAACATTATACATACTACCTCCTCAGATGTGTTTTTATGATTTAGTTATGATTTGGCACAAACATGCCATGTTCGTATAGAAATTGATAATATTTTGCCTTGTTTGCACATTGTAGGCCATTTAAGGATCCTGCATGCCTCATACAAAGTTCTTCAATATCTTGTAGATATCAGGCTGAAACGGTCATGTATGACTCATCCCAAAGCATCCATGTACGTAGGTTGTAGGTGTGTATCGTGCTGCAGTCATAAACCAAAGTACAATCATTATGGTACTCACCACTGTACTATAATCTGACCTAGGCTGGAGTCCCGCCAGTGATGACAGTTATCCCCCCAGTGGAGCAGTATGCCACAGACTACGGTATCGCAACCCCCACAGGCTGGACCAACACAGCTGTCGTCAGTGTGAGCGCCACTCTGGAGGGTGGTGTGAGAATGGACATCAATACAAGTAATGCTCACTTTTCTGCATCAGTTGTTTTATTTCTGTCTTGATAAATCTTGATAAATTTTTTCCTTGTATATTTATTAACATGTGAAAGATTATTGCATCAGCACCATCTTCCTTAGTTTGTACATCACAGGCTTCCAGGATGTTTTCTGCATACGCTTGGATTTTGTAGAACCATAAATGTCCCTCTATCATTGACTACAAATCCTTAGTTAACTTAGTAGCTCAACTTTGGAGGTAATTTTGTATGTATCAGTGTGTGACTGCAATGTTGATGAGATGACATAAAATGCAGAGCATATTGTTATTGCAGATAATACACTGTAATTGCAAGTTCTGAAAGTTACCACAATTTCATTTTTGAATCTTAAACTTTGTATCAGTAGAGGATTGTAAGACTTATCATGTGTCCATAATTGTAGAGACATTCAACAGGATATTTGCTTTTTTGGTTTCAGAAACTGTTTTTATGATTATTTTACTTGACAACATGCTAGTCTGGGGTAACACAGGAATAGGAGGGAGCAAAGAAGACTTCACTGTTATATTCCAAACTGCTGCCTACTGTCTGTTTTTCTCAGGTCTTCAATGCCTCACATTTATGTTGCTTTTTCCAAGCTCTTTCTGGCTGGGGTCGTCAGTCAGGTTATTCAGCCACTAAGGTGAACCTTGCCAGACGTGACCACACCTTCCAACACAACAGCCTACAGGGGGCCTTTGGTGTGGTGCAGTATGGAACAAACACAAACAAAGCATATGGCCATCCTGCAGGTCAAAGGTCAGGACTTATATATTCTTACTAGTGAAGTACAATAGCAAGCTTCATATACGTTAAATTTTCCCAGTGCGCCAGACATGGTGGTGTATTTGGGTTGGCAGTTACAGTTTCATCTGTTTCCAAGTGATTTGTTGTAGGGCTGATATATTTGATGTTTGGCTTGTCCTTCAGCCATGTTGACAAATGTCTTTCATAGCTTGTGTAATGTTTTATTGTTGCATGAAGTTCAGCAAGATTTACATTAAAGGAACATATTGTAGAATCGGACTGATCAATCATCAAGGCATTAACTAAAATCATGGATTTTGATAATTCTTTTAAAATACGTAATAAATTAAATGTACCTTGTTACCCTGCACAACAATATTCACAGTGTTTGAATATGACCGCTTTGTGTCGTGAGAACGTTTTAAATATGTATATTTTTGAGTGCCACTTGAGTTGTCAGCCACTTTGTCTAACTTTCTGATGCACGTGAAAAGCATTCAACTAGTTCTAGAAAAGCCTGTGACATACATGATTTCACGAAGATGTCTGATGTCACTAATTCAAGAGACTTCATGCGGCTTGGTTGCGTGTTACATACAAATGGTGGAAATGTGACAAATTGATGGATCTGTGTTGAAAATACATTTTAAATGTCACTCTGGATGGAAATTTCTAGATTCAGAACATTTCAAATTTTGTGCCAGAATCATACAATATGTGCCTTTACAGACAATGTTAGACATATAAATGCATGTAACAGTATTTTACAACAGATAATTCAATGTTCCAGGTTTGCCCCAATCAACCCATGTGTCCTGTCAGCTGATGACGGTTTCCATGCCGACGGGCTGGATAACAATTGTGATGGCCTGGTGGATGAGGGAGGGGACGAGGACCATGGCTACTTTCCACTGGTAAGGACTGGACATGATGTTTTTGACCCCTCCTCTTAAAAACACTGTTTCCTGTATATAGTTACTGTTCAGATTTGCACCAGGTCTAATAAATGGTGAGAATTGTGTTTAGTACTAAGGAAAGGATTGTGACATGATGTTCAGCACCAAGGACAGGTTTGTTATATGATATGAGTGGTGTTCAGTACCAGGGACAGGTTTGTTATTGGGAGTGGATGGTGTTCAGCACCAAGGACAGGTTTGTTATTGGGAGTGGATGGTGTTCAATACCAAGGACAGGTTTGGTGTGTTGTGTGGATGGTGTTCAGTACCAAGGACAAGTTTATTGTTGGGTGTGGATCGTGTTCAGAACAAAAGACAGCTCTGTTGCATTGTGCCAATAGTGTTCAGTGTCAGTACCAAAAGTGCCAAAGAAAAAGCTACTTAAAATTTGCTTTGCAGTCTCCAGTATTGTACGTGGTGTCCCACACCAGCACAGAAGTTGAGATTTCGTGGAATGGATTCCGGATGGCAAGGGTCGCCAAGTTTAAGCGGGAGTTTGGTGAGGCCGGGATGGAGCCTACAGTCATTATCGACTATGTCAGCAGGATGGTATGGAATGCATTTCCTTTTTAAACTTGTAAAATTGTTACCATTGTACTCTAGTAGTAGTCACCTGTTCACTGGTAGTGAAATGGAATAATAATGGAGTTAAACTATGTACAATTCATCTATGAAGCATTTTTGTCAGACTTACAAAAATACTAATATTGCTCTGCCATCCCCCAAGTCTTAGGCACTCTGTAGCAAGTTGTAATTGTTGTGAATGGTGTGTATTACCCAGATATCATCAGTGCAAGCAAACAACCTACTGCCAGGGAGGAAGTACGAGCTCAAGGTCATTGCTGTGGATGTTTCAGGAGATGAAAGTGAACCAGCTGTCATGGTGTACCCAACTGGTAATTATAAAGTTCACTTGCACCTTCTCATATTCCCTATCCTCAGTTAACTTTCTCCCTGCATATGATAGTAATCTGTGTAACTGAATAGATATGATTTTTCTCACTGTTTAGCAGTCTTCTTTGTATCTCTGCAAGGTTTATTGAAAATGTCATTGATTTTCTCAAAGATGGGACATCTTTGCTGAAAAGTAAACTATTAGTTTCAAGATCAGTAATGATACCAGTGTAGAACTGTCAATGTTACTGTTGTCCGCCATGTCACCAGATCCTGACCCGCCCAATGATCTCCTCCTGCTGTCAATCACACACAACTCCATTTCGCTGGACTGGAACCCTCCCGTTGTGGGCGGAGTCGACAGTTACAAAATCACGTACTCCACCGTCGTGGACGACACTGTTCAGGAGTTCACCAAGTCCGTTCCGGGAGATCGTACCTCGGCCACCATCTCCGGGCTGCAGCCGATGACAGAGTATGGCTTCACGGTGAAAACTGTGTTCTTTGGAGTGGAAAGTGCAGGTACAAGGAAGGAAGCAGCAGTGACAAGTAAGTCAGATACTCAGGGTGCTAAAGGTCCGCAGCCCATATCAAGAACCATAAATTCAAAAAGAACTAGCCGTAGTAACTGGTAGAATGTGGAAAAAATGAAGAGACAGTATGCTTTGGTGTTTCTCTTATCATTGCATGTAAATTTAAATTCTGTGTAGGGATTTTGATTGAATTTGCATATTTCAAAACTGATCTTCTCTACTCTGCTCCTGTGCAATATAGTATATATGCACCATATATACGACTATACTAAACATAGAAACATACAACATGTATCTCTACCCTTTCTTTATATTTTTCCTCACCCAATGGATTGCCTTAGATTCTCTTCTTTTCCACTTTGATGTTGGACTTGCTACACAATGCTTTTGATATGAAAAAGTTTTCTTTATACATGAACAAGTTGTCTCTTTGCAGAACTGGAACCGCCGATTAACGTGCACATGGATACCACTTCAACAACCTCCAGTGCCATCACAGTTAGCCTGTCAAAGGTCACAGGTTCCGCCTCACCCCTAACCAAGGACCTGCTGGATTCCACGTATGAGATTTCCTACGGTAACTACACCGGGGACGTCCTCCCACAGCCAGGGGAGGGGGCAACGCCCTACAGGCCAGCCACCCCGCCCAGGTTTGAAGCTGCTGGTCTGGTGGCTGGAGCTAACTATGTGATGTACGTGAGGTCCACAGTCGGTGGGAACACTAGTGAACCAGTCATTCTGCGAGAGTCAACATGTAAGCACTCACATTTTCAGATCAGTTTTAATTAGCTATGTTTGCATTTACCAGTTGCATAAAATTGTTTGTAGTTGTTTATTTCATAATTTAGAGAGTTCAGAAAAACATTGAAAACAAGATGGTAGTCTAATTTGCTACAGGGTAAATAGACTTGGCATTAGAGAGGAAAAATGTATTGCACATGTTGAGTGGTATGGGATGATGCAACACAATAATGTAGTTTGCACTAGTTTTTGATGTACCAAATACTAATCAAAATCCACTTTTTCTTCATGTCACAGAATACAACTGTTATGAAACTTTTGGAAACCTCACAACTTCTCTAAATTTGTTGAAGCCATACATATTGCTTGGTAGTAAACATATGATTAACGAACAAACTATAAAAAAATTTGTCTACCTAATACTGCACAAGCTGTTGCTGTCATGAGCACAGCAGACTGATCTTAGCTGCAAGTAAGATTGGCTGAAATCATCCAATATTACTATAACTTATGAATAGGAGACTAGATGTACATTTGTCAAACTTTGTTTGTACGTTTTGGCGGAGATGGCAGGGCTATGTGATCAGTCTATTGGACCTTTCCCAGTCAGTGAGATGACAGCTTAGGAGCAGGACTTAATCAGTCTAAAACAGCTGTCTCAGGAGTATGTATTGTGAAAGATTCTGATTTTTTCCAGACCCCAACCCTCCCAGTGACCTATCAGTTGTGTCCAGTGGCACAACGTACATCGAGCTGGCCTGGGAGAGACCCGCTTCTGGTAGCTGGGAGGGGTATGTCATCACCCATGGCATTGTGGGAAGGCCAACATCCAAGCAGTCTCAAACCATCACAGACACTAGGATGACGCTGAACGGACTTTACGTTGAGCACGAGTATGAGATCGCTGTGTCGGCGTACAGCAACGGGAAGGAGAGTGAGGCTGTGACTCTGAGAAGGCGACCATGTGAGTATCACGTGAAGAGATTTAACATCACTGGTTCACATACCAGCAGATCAAGGGCTGGGATTATTGTTTAGGTGTAAGGTTTGGAAAGTTCGGGTTTGGGTGATTACTTGGTGAAATTGACATTGGAATTACAAGAGCTAGGCTGCTTACTTGTACCAGCTATAAATATGTTAAGGTGGTTCTATGGTTGTACATTTGGTACATTTAAGCACACCAACCAGGGAACCCGAGGATCAGTAATGGTAAAAATAACTTATAATAAAAGTGATTTGATGAAAATAACTATACCAATGCACTGACACATTGCTTACTTAGTAATACTTTATTTTTCCTCTACCTCTGGGTCATCATGGGAAGATCCTGCACCAGATGTGTGGCCTGCTGTAGTGTCAGCCCATGGGTACTTAGGATCATTATATGAGTATAGTAGATTCCCAGTCTGTATGTATTGGTTGGAAATTAGTTGTAAGCACCTGTATACACCTTTTGCAGCTGTTCTGCACCTGTGGAGCAGCTGGTCAGCCTACAGCCCCTGCAGCCAGAGCTGTGGTGACGGGGTGAGGACTCGCACCAGGCTGTGCCACCATGTGGATGGCTCCCCCAGCGTAGAGTGCACCGGTGCTGTGGACACAGCCAGACAGACTCAGGAGATTGCATGCAATCTGGACCACTGCCCTGGTAGGATGCTATCATCAAATTTTCGAATGCTATCTTTTACTTAATCACATTGACTAACATAGATTCTTTTTACTGTCCTATTAGCCCACTATAAAAAAGATGACAAAGTTTTTATTGCAAAGTGTTAAACTGTTCGCTAATTCAAAACTTGACTGAAATCTTTACTCATTTCAGCTCTCTAACTAAGTTTCTCTGAATGGAGACTTTATGCAAACAGTTTAACTTTCCATAATGTAATATACAACTCAGATGAACTTTCATGCTAAATGTTACTGTTATCATTGTGTTTGCTATGCAGTTCACGGTGGCTGGACTGCGTGGCAGGCGTGGGGTGCCTGCAGCCAGTCCTGTGGACCTGCAGTGCAGCAGCGTGCCCGCAGCTGTTCCAACCCCACCCCGGTCTTTGGAGGCAAACACTGCCCTGGGAGTCATGTCCAGGAGAGGCAGTGCCACCAGGACCCGTGTGCAGGTTTGCTGTTATTTATTACTACACCCTCTGCTAGGAAGCAGCATTATTGGTGTGTGTGTGTCACCAAGATAACTCAAGAAGGCCTGGAAGTATTGTTTTCATATTTGATATATAGGTACAAATGTATATCTTGAGAAGATCTCGAAATGAAATTTTGTAGATATATTGGAAGTATCTTTAGCCACAGATGTTCCATTAATGGCCTTTGTTGTCAACATCCCTTCAAGGAAAAGTGTTGAATGATAATTGCCTCTGAGCAAGAACAGATTTTACTTCAAACTGTAAATTTCTTTTCGTATTGTGGATTCAACACTGTTTTTTAAACCATGAATGACTTTCCTGAGCTTGTTTCACTGGGACACAATCCTTTATTTCCTCCACCATAGCTGACGGTGAGTGGTCCGAATGGAAGGCGTACTCGGAGTGCACTCTGATCTGTGGAGGTGGAACGCAACAGCGAACACGGGCCTGCCTCGGACAACAAGGCAGAGGCGCGCCCTGCGAGGGACCGGCAACCGAGACTCGGCGCTGTAACGAGATGCTTTGTCCAGGTCCAATCATACCTTTGTGGATTATGATTAGTTGAAATATGTACCACTAGACAGCTGTTTATAAACATTTTTTTTTGCTACTAGCAAATTGTGTTAATTTGGAATTTTATACTTGTGCTATTGCCCATTTAGGATTCAGTTGAATTGCATTGTCCTCAAAGATACCAATTGGTCTGGTCAAATTTGTATTTGAAACATTACAGTTGTCTGGGAGTAGTGTGTCTCCATTTTGTGTTAATGTTAGCTTGTTTTACAGCTGACGGGCGCTGGTCGAGCTGGGGAGAATGGGGAGAGTGCAGCGTATCGTGTGGTGGCGGAGTTGTTAATCGTACCAGAGCCTGCGACAACCCTGTGCCCCATGGTGGAGGCAAAAACTGCAAAGGAAATGACACGGAGATACAGAGTTGTGGACTGCAGCCGTGCCCTGGTATGTGACAGTGGATTCAGACAGAGAATTGATGCAGTCACAATTANNGCACAAAAAATAGGTGTGGCCTTCTTTGAGCAATCATTGTTGAGGTTGTGAAACTTAAATGAAAATTAGGAAACCAGGTAATCATGACAAAAATCACAAGAAAGCCGACCGCAAAATGTTGACAGAAATAACGGAATGACAAATAGAAAAGATTCATACAGCCTCTCTCCTAGTCTGTCATCTAAAGTGTAAGGTTCGACATGTCTAACGTTAAAATTTCTTAATCTTGCAGGAGAATGTACCATGACCCATAGGAATGAGCAATTTGAAGAGTATCCCATATCCCATGTTGTTCTAATATCTCAGGTGAGGTGTACTGGTCCACCTGGTCTGAGTTCACCAGCTGTTCTGCCACCTGTGGCAATGCCACCCACAGCCGCACAAGGGCGTGCATGAACGGGACCACAGAGGTGGCCGAGTCAGTCTGTAACGGGACCGCTGCAGACACAGTCGACTGGCAGAAATGCACCGACAGCTTCTGCCCAGGTTAAAGCAACTGTTGTGTTTATTGTATTTTCTATGGGCTTGTAGCTGTAGTATTAGCACTTTTGTTAAGGAGGTCCACAAACATTTGTTAGATGGTTGCTAGTCTGTTTACTTGGAGGATGAATCAGGAAGTTATGAAGTAGATTTTGGTACTATTTCTGATGGATGGGCCTTTGTGCTCAGAACTGGTGATCAAACTTTTAGAAAGATCATGACCTAGATGCAGGAGTTTTTAAAAACGGATCATTTCGATGATTGGGACTTGTTGGAACTGTACTGTCAGAATGCTGAAGTTATGCTTATCTCCCAAATTGACAGTATAGTTCCAACATATTGCCTCAGATACTCTCCAAAAATTGCAACATATAATAAAATCTTCATAAGATCTGCATGATGATGTGGTCACGTGGAGTATTCATTGTGATCTGGAATGTTCAAATGATCATATGTAGTCTGTCTTGGCAAGATTTGTGTTTGTTGTACTGTTTGATACTGATGACTCTATCACTATCTGTCATTACTAAGTATTGCCCTGTCCTTGACTTTATGACAGTTGATGGTAACTGGGGGGCTTGGATGGAGTGGTCACTTTGTACTAAGCGCTGTGGCGGAGGCACCAGGCAGCGTACTCGTGTTTGCGGTAATCCAGCGCCAGAGTACGGAGGTTTGCGCTGTGATGGAGACAGCGATGGCAGAGGTATCCAAACTGAGACCGGGGCTTGTAACGAACACCTTTGTACCGCAACACCCAGTAAGTCAACTGCAGCACAGCGTATCTCTAAAATACTAGTCACACTTGTAAAATGCATCTGTTTTATTGGAAGCGAACTTGGACCCTTTTATACTGTACAATGTTTCATACAACCAATATGTTATTTGACTTCTATCACCTTCAGCTTTTGCATATGTATAAGAGGTCAGGGTCTTTAAAGAGTTGTTCTTTTAAGCTTTCAACCTTATATGTCGACATTCAAATCTTATCTGTTGACATGATTTTTAAGCATGCGGTTTAGGGTAATGGAAATTAGAAAACTAACATGTCTACATAGCCAAATTTTAATGATAATTCTCATAAAAATGTCTGCCAACTAAACAAAAAGCGATTGAAAATAGTGCTTGCACTAGTCTTAAAGTTCCAGACCATTGTAAGAATTTGATCACCCTTCCCAGTATGCAGTACTGTCCGTGGCCACTGTGGTGCATTGTGGGAGGAAGTGAGAGCAGAGGAAATACAGCGTGTTCCATGTCCAAACCAAGATGGGGGTCAGTACTACAGTAACATTGTCAAGCATGTTGTTTCTGTAGAGTAGGCTTTACCAGTTTGATTACTCGAATTTCTCAGACATTGAAAATAATGTCAAATTGGCAGAAAAAGGAAAAAAAACTTTGGGGAGTGAAGTTGTTTATATCTTATGTGGCCTGAAGGAACAGTTGTTTGAATACTACATGTACATGTATGCTTAACAATTACTAATACAGCGTACAAGATGCCGGTGACAACAGTCACAGCGACCGTACACTCCTGCAAGAATAAGTTAAACTATGTCTTAACCCTGCAATCTATCCAATATTTTG
>LZCU01174904.1:400-12795 GCA_001663935.1 Asymmetron lucayanum | reverse complement strand
TATATATATACAATCGAATTCATTCGGAAGAAATGATCAGCTAATTTTTGTTTGTTAAGTATGATTCGTTCTTGATCGTGTCCGCAACATTGCTGTGATGACATGTCACTACAGGGGCTGTTAGTTTCAATGATCTATGAGAAACTGTCGACAGCCATTTATTACGCTACATTCCAATTCATAGAACCATTCATTGAAGAGACATCAGAAGCCTTTATATGTTTCTTTCTCATTGGCCGTAGTAAAGCGATCTTCACGTTATAGCATGTATCATCTATATTTCTGCATACGATATGAAATTCAATAACTGTCTCCCTGATCAAAGACAGGGAAATCAGTAGTATTCACCTTCGCGGTTGTTGTTGGTGTTACTCAATGTTACACAAACATAGAAAACATGGCTGCCTACTTTACAGGACACAGGATTCCCAATTTCTTTCCTTCGGATACGCGGTACTGCATTGCAAGATTTCCTTTTGTAAAATCAAGACCATCGATATAACTCCATTTCTATTCTATTTAACTAGTTTACTTACCGATGCTGGTAATTTACGTACTGGATTCTGCCTCTCCATGGTACATAATATGCACATCCACGCACATATGTAACATGATATGATCAAAGTGTGTCAGAAATAAGCAATGGTGCCTTAGCAGACACATTCTGCTATCAGGAACGCTAATGTAAGTACCATGCCCATGTTAGGAAATTGATTTCTAAGTGTTTCTTCCGACAAGGCCGAAGTCGTCGAGTCTGTCCAGAACCTTGCGAGATTTGACGAGAAACCCGCTGATTCGGAAGGAGAAGCGAATGAGTTTATGGAGGTGGAGGATGTGGTGATGTGATGAGATTATGCCGTTAACCTATCCCGGGAGTTTTAGAATAAATAGTTTTGGTAGTACGTAACTGATACGTTCTTGCAGCATGTAACGAAAGACGACAGTATCATAGAGAGAATCAATGTAAGGTGATGTTTTAGAAACGTGACCAGTAAACTCAGTTATCCAAGAAATATTCTCGAGTGATAAAATTGTTATTACATCACATGACAAGGCTGATGACGTGACTGGTCCTGCCTTGGAAGCCCCAGAGGAAGTTGAGGAGGAAGAGGTTTTGGCGGTGAACACTGACATGGATGGGGTAATCTTAGGCGTTTAGCACTTCAGCAGAAAGTAGTTCTTGGGTGCAGTTGTTATGTACTAAACCTCATCTCTTTGAGAGTATATGATTATAGATGTCAGCATGGGCGGATCAGCCTGTCAGTGCGGGGCATACTGCACATTTTGAGAGAGATACGTATGCTATGACAAATGGCAACTGCTACTATCAGGAGACGACTTCAACGCAGATAGCATCTAAAGAAATCTGTCAGCACATTGTTTAAATTTTGATTCCATTTTAATATTTGAAATTGTATAAAATGCTATAAGACAGATCCTCAGAGTCGCTCGAAGTGGGATGATCACAAGTTTCGTCCCTTTTATGTTGGAATATAAGAGCCTCACACCTGTTTCACGTCATCTAGGAGAACGATGGCATTTCTCAAACACCCTTAGCGATCCCTGAAGGCCTACTGCAGATGGTACCTGAGGAATTGCTGCAGGCGGAGACAATGGAGAAGGTAGTGCAACTTCAGCTAGATATCATCCGCCAGGAGTACCAGAGGGTTGAGGAGTACGAGAGCTCGTACGAGGAACAGGTGGTGGAGACTACCCTGGGGACGACGGTTCGAGCATTTCTGATTCCCCCCATGTCTCGTCGGAGTCAAACCCTCTTTCCTCGTCACCAGGCCGTGTCGTTTGTTCCGAGACTTTGTTGCTGTCTGTCTTGAGGTGTTTGTTCTCAACTTAAAGTAATTAACTACATGATTTGTTACCGTTGTTGTTGTTCGTACCGTCAAGAGAGAATTGTAAAGAATACGAGCAGTCATACGTTCGGATAGGCCTGTTTTCTCCAAGAGGACAACATGAAAGTTGTCAGTCGCCGACGCTGTTGCTTTCCTTTTTCTGTAACTTACTCCGGCGGCCATTCCGCGCACGCTGTGCTCTGTGTGAAGCCGACCCCACAGTGGCCCTGGTTATATTATCTGTTCTATGACAGGCTGTGAACGGAACTGGGATAGAACACTTTTTCTAGTGTTAAGGTTTCTACCAAAGACAGACAGTGAGTGAGGGTCTCTCTCTCTCTCTCTCTCAACGTCACATGTATAGGTTGATGCATTCTGTTGTATACATCAGAAATGCAATGGATGGGAGAGATAACTTATCACATTTGTTGCATTTTCAGAAGAATCTGAATTGAGTTTTTAGTATAATTTTAAGTCTTTTGGCAAAAAAGTATCACTGTTGCATAATTACATCAGACTTTCCTGAACAGGATTGGTATTATTTCCTTTATATGTTGACTAGGCCTTTAATGGAAGAAATAATTGAGCACATTTTTATTCTTGTGTACTGTAAGTGTTTTGATGTTAGTCATGCCTTTGTCAGTGTGTCCATCGTTGTAGTTTTTCCCATTTGGGCCATGCCTCTCCCTCGGCCATTAGGTAGTCATGCACGCATTTATGGCAATTTCATGCCCATGCAAAATTTAAAAAAAGGAAGAACTTTAAAAAACGGTTCCAGGTAAACTGACAGGCAAGAAAAAAATAATTATGTTCTTTCCAAAGCTTCTTCCATTTTGCTTACTTTGCCGCACCAATCAACAGGCCGACAAAGCGCCAAAGGGCGGTTCGGAAGACAAGCCGACCAAACCCAAGTCTGTAGATACAGCCAAGAAGGAACCAGAAAAGAAGGCGACAGAACCTTCTAAGAAAGAGCCACAAAAGAAGGCAGAAGAAGTTTCAAAGAAAGATCCAGAGAAGGAAGCGGGAGCCAAAGCTAACCCTGCGACACCCGGAAAGGGTGAAGCTAAGGGAAAGGAGGACAAGGTTGTTGGACTCGTCCACTGAGAGTCGTGTTTCGTTTCTTTAACTCGTTGAATGTTAACAACCCTTCTTCGTGCCTATTCCTGTACAACTAACAAGCAGTGCGTGTTTCTGCTATTGAAAATGGCTGTGTTTATACAGGAATGTGCGGTTGGAAGTAACGTGTTCATGAACGTCTCTTTGGTTGATGTGATGTAACAATGTGTGCCTAACTCCGCCGTTGTACACTGATGTATTGCCGTAATGAGCAGCATGTAAGCAAAACAAGCAAGCTAGTGCATGTAGATGTCTTATGATGGTCTGTTTGCTTGCTAATTATGACGAGGCTCTTCTCATGCTAACAATACTCTGATACCACATGTTCAGCGTGACCATTATCCCGTGAAACCATACTGTCAGGGTGCAATATATGACGTGCGAAAATTTGATCATATCAACGTTGATATGGTGCCCATGATCCTTTGCGACGTACCATGATACAATATTTGACTTCGGCACAAGTTTTTTCGTGAAAGAAAAACTTTACAATTTCCCAGTGATTTGTCAATCTAATGACATTAGTCACGAGCAAAATTCACAGCATGGTAAAACCGCACCCGAACATGTGGTAAATGTGCGTATTTGCTCTGTACACACGCTTTCGCCATTGCCACACCTTGCAAATCCGTTCGGTATCATTTCCCAACATTTCAGGCTGATCGTAGATCGATCTGATGTTGGAAGATTGCCTTCACAGATCACTTCAAGGAATAACACATGCTTCCTCTGCACAACGCTTCTGATCGGTTCTGTCAGCAAAGCTCTGAACCCTTTGGCTTTCCCATGTAACATGAAAACGACGTTATACTGTACTGGTACTCATTCTCATAACATCAATGCCATGTTCTACGCATGCGCTTTCTGCCTAGCACATTATGTAGGTTAACGCTTTTATTGTTGATGTCGCACAAGCGCTGCTGATCCAAACGCTAACCTTGACTTAGCGGCTCCAACAGGGAGACTCAGAAAAGACGTTCTACCGCTGTGGACACTACAGTATTCCCCCTGCCCGCCTGGGAGCGCAGTAAATCTGCGGCAGCTACCAGAGTACCAGAAAAACCCAGTGATAGCATTTACCCATCACCCTCCAGTGTTGCGTTGACCCGGTAACGTTGAATTGAATAAGGAAGGCGGATGTGGTCATATTTAGAAAGACGTAGTGTTTAGGACATTACAAAAATAAATGACATAAAAGTTATTTTAGTCATTTATCCAACACAAAAGTTACATACCATGAATTTTCAGCCAAATCCTCAGCCTTCTTCTGATGCCAAATACACTCCTTCTGGTATGTAACTTTTGTGTTAGATAAAGGACTAAAAACCTTCTACCAATACAGATGAACTTTCAGTCTAAAAATAAATGATGTTTGGATTAAATGATAGGGCAGAATAAACCAAGTGTCAATATTGGCTTTCTGTATGAACTCTTCTACTTTACTTTACTGTACAACTTCAATCAGCTGGCAGAAACGAGAACACTTCAACGAAGAACGGACAATGTTTGGACCCCGGTATGCTTTCATACATGTATGGACATCTAAAAAACCAGAAACATGAACTGTTGTACAGATTCAATTGACTCAATTTATCGATTTCCGTACTATGAAACTATACTGACTTGTTCATCCTTAGTAGTTATGTTTCTGGAGATCTGTTCTCCCCATGTGTACACACAGCGGTATTGGACAGACCTATCACACCTGTGCTACAACGTGCCTGTAGAAGAGCACGTGTACCCCAGTTGTTGGGTGTATATTCCTCCACATTATCCATCAACGATGTAGCGTTCAGACGTGAGATTAGCGTCCCGATATTGGGAACTGGCCATACCTTGGTGACAAGCCAAAGTAAAAGCGAGGTTATGCACTGTTGGCAACCAAGCCGTGCTGAGCTTGCTGACAGAACCGCCCCGGAGTTAATACGGTCATCACGTTAGACTACACTTTCTGGCTCACCAAACTGCAACAATACTGTGTTTTATCTTTCCTTCGATCGGTAGGCGGATGGAGGGAGGAGCATGGGCACGTCGTCAGAAGAGGTAGGGAGGAGGTCATCTCAATGGAGTCTCGTACCCACTGTCCGTCTCACTGTCATCTTTTGCAGAAAACATCCCAGAGGAAGTTTCCTTTGTGCGTCCCGTACCTGTCCGTGCCTCACAGACATCGGTGTGCTCGCGTGTTAACTAATCCTGTTCTGACTACGATTCCAGGTGAAGAGGCGAAGAGCCCAGTCAGCCAATATGTACTACTAACTGTGTTTCCTTCCTGACATGTTGGTGACTGTATGTGAGAATTCAGTGTTTTCCTGTTTCCTAAACGCCCCTACATTCGTTTTTGTATCCAATTAAGTTGACTTGTCAGTACGAACACAGCTGTACCATCATCTTGATTTCATATCCGACCTATTTTGATTCCGTATCATTGGAAAACAATACAGTAGTTTGATATGGAGACTTCTTTTTCGCAACCGAAATATCGCTTACTTTCTGATACCTCGATGCCTTTCAGGCATCGTCTTCAGAGCTTCTGATTAGAGCACTACTTCTCGCCGCTATATTGCAGCCAATGTAGGTGGCGCTGCTGTGGCGAAAAGATGATCCCAAACGTGGCTGAGCTCGTATCCCCCTCATCCCAGTTCATATAGCGGCGAGAAGTAGTGCTCCATTCAGAAGCTCTGATGAAGATGTCTGATAGGCATCGAGACGTTAGCAGATAAGCAATATTTCAGTTGTCAAAAAACAAATTTCCTTATCCTATGTTCTACCAACCTGATAAAATTGTTTACGGAAAATATAGTACATTTGGTAGTACTGGATTTAGATGCTGCATACGCGTAGGTTTGTCACAGTAGTAGCATTTGCGTCTCATGGTACTGAGTGCTAATCCCTTTTGATATTCCCTGTGTGAAAATGCGAACATTTCAAATAGATCCACCTAAATGATCGGTGTGGGATAGTGTGCAAGGCAGGCAACAAGAAGGTAAAATTTTTCACTTTGATCTCTCCCAATATTGTAGGTTTTGGGAGCTGCTGCCAAGAAGTTCGGCGCAAAAGCTGAACCAGCGAAGAAAGATGAAAAACCAGCCGGTTCACTCAAGTCTCCTGGCGCCAAAGTCAAGGGACCCGCTGGTGCTAAACCTGGCGAAGAATTCCACTTCGAAACCTCCAAGGAGGCTCTTACGGAAGCCGAGAGGCAGAAGAAGAAGCAGAAGGAGCTTGAGGAAATGCTGAAGAAGGCTCTTGAGGAGGCAAGGCTTGCGGAAGAAGAGGCCCGCCGTCTTGCTGAACTTGAGGCCCGGCGTAAGAGAGAAGAGGAAGAAAGGAAGCGCCGTGAAGAGGAGGAGAGGAAGCGCAAGGAAGAAGAAGAGAGGAAGAGGAAGGAAGAAGAAGAACGCAGGAAGAGAGAGGAGGCGGAGCGCAAGCGTAAAGAGGAGGAAGAAAGAAAACGGAGAGAAGAAGAAGAGAGGAGGCGTAAGGAAGAAGAGGAAAGAAAGAGGCGTGAGGAGGAAGAGAGGAAGAGGCGCGAGGAGGAGGAGAGGAAGAGGCGGGAGGAGGAAGAGGCCCGTAGGAAGAAGGAGGAGGAAGAAGCGCGTCGGAGGAGGGAGGAGGAGATGCGCAAGAAGGCAGAAGAGGAGGCGAAGAGGAAATCTCAGCTGGCTGATCCAAGCCAGCGCTGGCAGCGCCTCCGTGATGAGAAGCTGGGTGTGGACTCCGGGACGGACCCCCGCCTGCAGCGCGTTAGGATGCGCGAGGAGGCAGCAGAAGCTCGTCAGCGCAAGCGCACTGAGGACGAGGAAATCATGAGGGCGACCGAGCAACAAACTCGCGCCCAGAAGCTGGCAGCAAGGAAGGCCGCTCGTGAGCGCCGCGCTAGGATGCCTGGCCGCCAGCCCCTCGTCCGCTCCGTCAAGGACGTTGCCGCCAACGAGAAGGTCGCTCGAGAGTACCTGAATTACCTCCTGGAGGACCTCAACCGCCGTGCTCCCCACCAGCGCATCCGGGCGGGTGCAGCTGTTTACGAGAAGGACGAGAGCCGTCAGTACATCCCACCCTCCCTGAAGAACAAGGACGAGTTCAAGCGCATGAACGCCAGGTGCAAGATGGAAGGCAGCGTCGACATGCTCTTGGATGACGCCATTGTGGACGACGTGGAGAGGAAGCATCGTGCGAGCGTGATCGACAGGGTGTTGGACTTCCTTAAGGTACGGTGCATTCATATGCACTTCACATTCATCCAACTTGCTCGTTTTTTGGGGAACAAGCATTCCGTATGCACATGTAGTGTCCTTTATGTTGATTCTGGATATTAATGTAAGGATTTAGTTGATCCAATGCTAGAAAGAAACTAACTTTTCTCAACTGTCGGCCGACACGGGACCTTGGAAGAACGCAACCCAAGCAATGGATCAAATGTGTCAGAAAGGCGCAATCGTCTTCCGGACATCATTCTACACTAAAGAAGGCTGTTGACACAGTTATAAATTTGGGTAAATCCGTTTCATTCAGGAGAGGAATATACAATTTAGCACCTTTCGATACGAATCTACACAGTTAGTGTTTTCACCTGATCACTCCTATGTGTAGGGTGATCCAGATATTCTACGTCCAAGAAGTGAAATGTAATTTGGTACCATTCTATCTTCTGTAGACCCACATGCCTGTCCCGGCCACTGAGATCGTGGTTGGCGGGTCCATCGGACAGGGCACCGCCGCGCCGTCCTACGCAGCCGTCCAAATCATCGTCCTCAGCGATGGCAAGTACCAGTTCTGCCAGGAGCTGTAGCTCAGACTATGTCAGAATGTACGATTTTATGCACGCAAAAAAAATAACAACAACAACAACAACATAATATGCCTTTCTACCAGAAAAACGGGCCAGCCAGAAAAAGTTAAGATTTATTTCCGCCCCTTCATCTGCTTAAAGATTACGTAAGAGGACATCGACAGCGATCAGTCAATGGATACCTTCTGTGATGTCTATACTAAAACTGCTGTACTGACTAACCGCGAGCTGTCTGCGTTATCACCTGCAGTTCTAAAAGAATTAAGAAATTGACGAGAGGAACGTTTATGTTGAAATGACCTGTATAACGGTGATCACTGAAGTCCATAGTAGATTTCGTGTGTTTTACTGTGGTATTAATTCTAATTTGACAGAAAAAAAATAAAGGCAGAAGTCTGGCAGTGATGTATTTTCTGGGGTATGTGAGGGGTTTTTCAAACAAGTTCATGTAACTACAGTGTATGTCAAGGTGATCAAGGAACCTGGTATCAACCGTAAAGTGCATACTAGTACTTGAGACTACAGTTATGCGAGTAGTTGTCATTGAAAGCTATACGTAAATATATTTTAGATGACCATGCATCAATGCGTGTTATTCTGTTACAGACTTCCCGAAAGGTGGCCATGAGATGTGGCTACCCTCTGCCGTGGTGGCCTACCGGAAGATCCTGGAGAAGGCCGCCTTGGAACAGGGTAAGACACATTGCCAAAATGGAAAGTGTGCTAAGAGTGATCAATCTGAATTTAAAAAAAAAACTCCATAAACCTGGACTGCGATTATATCTGTTTCCCTCCTGTTCGCCCTTATTTCAGGCCAGCTGCCGGACCTGACGTTCGTAGGTCACTCCCAGACTACTCTCCAGTTCATGGTGGAGGATGTGGACGTGGACATGTACTTCACACGTGAGTGGGGCGACACTGACCATGACTACGACCATCTGTACCGGGAGGCCATGATGGTCAGGGATAGCAAGGCCCGAAACTGGTGAGAAAACGTTACGTGCTTCTGACTTACGTATCACCGTGGTATAATGCAAATATATCGTTTTGAAAAATTGTTCTTGAAAAAAACCCTAAGCATTTTTCTATCAGGTAATCTTTACAGGTTATCACTACCCTCTCCAGTGAATTTAGTATTAAGATAACCATCTAATAACACAGGTATATGCAACCAACAGCAGCATACGAAACTTTTACTACATTCTTTTAGCAATTTGAAAAACCTTTCTGCAAACACCCTAGCTAAATGTACAGATTGCTGCCAGGGTATGCACAAAATAATACGTAACTGATTTTTATACTCCAAAAACGGCATGTGATTTCAATTTTTTGTCTAAAATTTAGATAATCTTTCTGCAAATTGCAGAATGGGCATTTCGCGACTGTTGTTTGATGTGGTCTGTTCACGTCGCTTGCAGCTATGCCATCTCTGCAGTCCGCCGGCAGAACTCGTGGGTTGCTGGACTCCCAGAAGTGGTATGTCTGCTGTCCTCTATTGGATGTCGACATTGTTAGACTTCATTTTCATTATATTCAACAAAACATACGTTATCTGCTTTTCGTAAACGAAATGCTTTGACGTGACATAAAAAGCCCGAGTGCAGAATGTTTGCACTCGTATGACGTACCTGAATATAGCAACATGGCTAAATGTTCTGTTATCATATGAGGTAAGCTTTAAAGCGCTGATTTCTCGCTACCCGAACATGCCTATTCTTTCTGTTTCTGAACATATCAAGAACAGCAGACTATGAATTACTGATTTCTTTGAAATACTGCATGAACATTCACCATTCAACATGGCAGCAACAGCAATATATTCCTGAGCTGTGACGTCACGTGTCAACACCTGATTTGAACAGTGTTACCTATCCCCCTCAGGTAAAGGACGTGGTGCGCATGGTGAAGAACTGGCGCAACTGTGTGGATTGGGGAGAGAAGAAAAAACGCCCCAACTCCTACCTGCTCACGCTCATGGTGCACAAGGCCTACGAGGAGGCCTGCAGATTGTATGTGTCCATTCACATCACTTATCATTAACTTTCTGTTCTTCCCTTCGCGTTCATGTCTTCTCCACGTTCATGTCTTCTCTGTAACTAACCACATGTCGATGCTGTTGGGACACCTATGAAAGGATATGCCTAGGTTAAAGAACTAAAAATTTGAACCCGGTGTGTGAACACTTTTGTGTGGGGGGAACATTAAAACGTTTGATCACGTTACCTATATAACACAGATGATCTTCCATTCTCATGTCTCTTTCGTTCACTTAAGTACCGAGGATGTCGGCGAAGCTCCGCTTGAAGAGGACATCGTGAAAGAGTTCATCAACCTGACGCAGAAGCTGGACAGAGCCATCGGCAGGTAGGTCACGTGGACTGTCCATGGTGCTGAATTGGTCGAAGCTGCTGCAATATGATGTAGTCGCTTGAAGGTCTCTATTTGTACACCGTAATGTTGCCACTGAATTAAAACTAATCCCAAGAATTTAAGATGATAAATAAGTACGTAGATACACAAACAAACAGTTGTAATTGTTGGACCTGCCGCCATCCACATCACTTGTACATGACCACAAAGGTGGCCATACCTGGTGAAAAGATACAATACAGAATCGCAAGGGCAAACGTTTTCCAGAATTTCATATTCCCTGCTTAGGGGTTCTTATGAATGAAAATCTCTGCTCTGACGACATGGTCTCCTCTCTTGACGTACCCAGTACTTCTTGCCGTACCCGCTGGAAATTCTTGCCGTACCCGCAAACTTCATGTTGTACCAGCATTATTATTGCGGTACCCGTGAATACTACTTGCAGTACCCATCCTTCCTAGACGTACCCAATTTGCCGAACATGGCAGACATCGCTCGAAACAGAGGGGTAGTCCTCTCGAAAGCCGTGTGTAAGTCCTCCGTAGGGCACTGACGCACTGTCTGACATAGCCAGCGCTAAGGCACACATCCTCGACACATCCTCTGCCGAATAGCGATGTCCAAATCTTGCCCGACCGTGAGAACACTTCTGCAAACTGTCGTGCAACTGTGGTGAGTGTGAGGTTTGGAGACAGTTAGCAGCCAAGATCAGTGATTTGGGCAGCACCGCTCTTATCACAGGTGGTCCGAATGTGTACATCATCACTGGCTATGCCAGATTGTGTATAACATCCGTACAGAGACATTCGAGCAGACTACACCTCTGCGCCACGCGATGTCCGCAATTTTCGGCAAATTGGGTACGTCTAAAAAGGACGGCTATGGCAAGAATTATTGACGGGTACGGAAAGAATTGTGCGGGAACGATAAGAATTACTAGTGGGTACGGTAAGAATCATCGGGTACGGCAAGAAAGGAGTTTCATGGGGGTTTGGATGACAATAAAGACACCCGTAGTTGTACAAACATAGGGCGGGTAATGGTCAAAGTTGGGCGTTTCTGATGAGTATCAGCATACTTCTTTGGGGTTGCAAAAAGTGAATCGTATCGTCTACCACGATCTGTGAAAAAGAATGACATGGACGACAAAATCTGTCGGTTTTCAGGGTGACCTGGAATGACTTCTACGACCCTGAGTTGTACCGTGTGGAGCACATCAGCCGGCTGCCCGTGGTACAGGACCCCGCCAACCCGGCCTTCAACGTGGGCGAGACCATGGAGTCATGGAACATGATGCGTCACGAGGCATGGATATGGGGACAGAGTCTCGGCATCATCAAGATCTAAGTCTCTGTCAGGGCCTGTACCCCCAACACTGTCCCGAGCCTGTAGTTCAAACGCAATCGCTCCAACAGATTCTCTTGGGACCGAAATGACAGTATACTACTAGGTCTGACATATGGTGAACAACTATTCAGAGCTGGTAACCAGCCAGAAAAGGTCCAAGTTGGCCGATTTGATCCAAAATCAATTTTAAAACTCCTGTAGAGTGCTTGGTGGGACCAAGCTGGGTGTCTGATGACGTTGATGACTGAGTTTTCTATCTTCTGGAAAATGTGCGGCTGACAGTCAGGAACGTCGATCCTCTGGACATCTCATAGACGTTTGGGCATAGCTTGAACCTTGTCTGGCTGGTAACCACTCCTGGTCAATTCTTTAGTACCCTTGTTTGGCTGATTTCTACGGTTGATTCGGCCCATTGACGGTTGAGTAGAGACTACGGACTCATACAGGACAGACTGTGTCTCGGGCTCTTTCATGTAGGAAAGAAAGGCTACAGACAGTGCATGAAGAAAATGCTAGTTTCCTGTTTCATTTGAATACTAGGTAGGATGTGTGCACGATTAGGCGTGTTTTAGCTATTTTGACACACAGATTCCTACGCTGTTCTCATTTTATAGATCCACTTGAGGAATATTGTGATGGTATTTAACAATTGCTAAGACATGTGGGTTTCAGAGCATAGTATTTCTTGCTCATTTGAAGTGGGATCAACATATTCACCTTGTAACGTTACCAATTTTAGAAGGGCTCTCATAGTTCACTGTGAAGTTTCGGTGCTTAACAGAAAGGCGTGTGTGTGAATCTTCAGCAGATTGGCTATTGGAGCATTTCTTCTATTGTGACATAAATAGTTTGGCCCTGTCCTTTACTGTGCTGTTTTTACGAGGGTACATGTGCTAAAATGCTGGGGTACGAGGGGCGATCAAAACGTT
>LZCU01174884.1:384-12711 GCA_001663935.1 Asymmetron lucayanum | reverse complement strand
GGTGCAAAGATAAGAGCATACATGTTTAAAAATCACAGGTTTGTCTAAGATCATAGGAAAAGTGAATTTGTCTGCGTTACTCATGTGTATAAAGTGGGTTATTGAGTTATAGGGGTCTGAAATGGCGGGCCTGGTATGCCCCCCCCCGTCCCAGGTTGTTCAAACCATAGCTACAACTTGTATTTCATTCTTATGATCCTGACACTCATAGCTACCGATGTGTTGGGTGTGAGCTCGATTTGCTCTTCCTCTTCTATTGCTTTCATCTATCATGTCGTACTCTGGTATGTCGGCATAAATATCATTAGTTGGAATAGTATAAATATTTTGCTCGAGGCTTGTAGCTGGACCTAATTCTCCTCTTTCCGCAGTTGCATTAAATTCATTCTTCCCAACCTGGTCTTGGCCTCTGCATATAACAACTGTAGCGTTTGCTTTGTTGAAAGCAACAGCTGGGATTTGCAAGGAGGTTTCATTGCTTCTTCTCTTCCTACGCATATATATTACAGCAAAAACAATGGCGCAAATAGGTACTACAACAAGTAAAGTGCATAGAAAGGCCGCAATCGCAACCGGGGTAGAGTTGATTGTAGGTTGGTTACAACCTAACTCTGACAGGCTTAAATCTTGAAGTAAGCTTTTTGCTGTGAGGTTCCCAGGTCCAGCACACGTGATCTGGTGTTCATCATTTGCTTAAAGGAGACCATCCTACAGTCACACTGCCACGGGTTGCCTACGATATTTACTCGAGAGGAATCACGACCGGAGACAGACGTCAGGACGTCATGTATCTCCACAGAGAGGCTAGTCAGCTTATTGTGAGAAAGGCGCAATTCCCGCAAGTTACTCAGACCTACAAATACGCCAGCTGGGAGATTAGTAAACTGGTTGTCGTTAAGTAGTAGGTACCAGAGATTTCCTAGATCCACAAATATTCCACCAGGGAGACTGGTCAACTGGTTGTGGTCAAGGTACAGCCCAGACAGGCTGCCAAGTCCAACAAAACTGTCAACTGAAAGGCTGGTCAACTGGTTATGGCTAATATTCAATGACTCCAGGTTGCTATGGCCAACCGATAGGTGGGCTTCGAGACTGGACAACTGGTTATGGTTTAGGTACAACCTATACAGGTTTCCCAGTCCAACAAATATGTCAGCTGGGAGACTGGTTAAGTGGTTATGGTCAAGTATTGTAGGTTATCAAGCCCAACGAATATGTCAGCTGGGAGACTGGTTAAATTGTTCTGGCTAAGCTGCAAATACCGCAGATTAGCAAGTCCGGAAAATGTGTCGGATGCTAGGCTTGTCAACTGATTGTCAATCAGGTTAAGTATCTGTAGGCCAGTTAAGGTGTTGAATGCACTGCTTTGCACTATAGACATTTCATTGGAATAAAGATACAAATATCTTAAATTTCTATACCTGAGGAAGTCATGATCCATTACTGTTGTGATGTTATTACCCGACAAGTCAAGGTCATCTATACTTGTAGGCAGGTCCTGGGCACGTACTGTATCCGGCTTGTGTTGGGTATACAATCATTCCGTGAGAACTACCTGGCTGCGCACTCAAGATATGTTGACCTACAGAAAAATATACTGGTAGACTAAGGTCAGAAAGAACGCTGCTGATTTGTATTTTCCCTCAAAGTAATGATATAATTTCAACAAATCCACGTACATTATACATATAACAGCTCATGAAACTAATTGTACAGTCTTAACACATTACGTTACGAATATAACACATAAATATTGAACGATTTAAGTCCCTCTGTTAGTATATAGTAACAAATTCTTCACATCTTGAGAGCATTTTTCAATCAACACATCTCAACAGAACCCATTACAAGGTGCGTACAGTGACGGAATACCTCAACTGTGTAGGCCTTTATGCATGAAGCTGTAAATACAAGAGTGCTAATTTTAAAGGCCACAGTCCTTCTGTCAGACAGCAGTAAACATTTATCACATATGCTAAAGCTAAAGAACATGTTCACTCAACGACGTTTAGCAAAGCCCAACCCACGTAACATATAACGTTAACTAGTCTCAATAGTGACCATTTTCTAGCATTATATTGTAAATGTGAAATATTACTGTCATCCTCCATTCCTTCTGTATACTAAACATGCTACATCTGGAAAATGTAATCTCAATGACGCTACCATTAATGTATATAAATCAACGTCTATTTTGCTACCTTGTTGCTAATATACTCTATGATCGCCGTCCTTTAACATGTCAGCTAAACCGATTCTTTCGAATGTTATCAAACAAGAATAAAGTTGTTACTACTAAAGGTGTACTGGCAGTTTTAGTACAAATCTGCTTATTTCAAACGAGTTATGATATTCATCAGTTAAGTTATCATAATGACTGAATCTAACAATATTTAATACATTGCATTATTTCGTTACAAACTCATTGGTAAGACTTAATATTTCTATATTAGTTATTGCTGTTTACTATGTTCATACCAATGTATATGGTGCTACGTGCATTTTAGTAATAACATATAATTCTACGCTTCTTGTATCTAGATATCCATACGGTAATTTTACGAGGAAATTGTGGCTGAAAGAGCTAATTTAAAAAAGGATATATGTTCTTAAGTTAATAAAACCCAAATCAGCCGTTCCTCTTAGTAAATTATATACGTTAACAACGTCAAACTAACATAAGTCCTGATAAATCAAAATGTTATATTGGCATAGAAACTCAACTGGTAATTTGTAAACACTATTGTAGACATTCTTAACAACACTAGAAAAAAAAACAGTTGGGGCTTGTCTCAAAATATCGACTGAAACCATCAACAATGTTTATAGGAATGGGCTTAGGAATGTTTCTTTTGTGCAAAACGTTACATGTTATGGTAGTCTCAGTTTTGAGGCAGCAAAGATGTGTAGATATGCTGATTGTTATTATTCCTCCTCAGAGGTTGATAATGATCACGCGTATTATGCGTACCCTGTGCCTGTTTACCAGCTGACTCACTATTATTCCCAGACATGCTGATCTGAGGACCAGTCCCTGCATCTTCAGCAACTATCACATGGCTGCTCTCAGCGTGGGGTAAGAGGGATGTGTATGTTTGCTGATTGTCACTATTCCCTATCAGAGGTTGATAATGGTAATGAGGATTATGTGCAGTCTGCGTCTGGCCATCAACAGGCTCACTTTCATTTTGATAAGTATCCTGGAGGATGCTATTCTGCCTCAGAGGTTGATAATGATCAGGCGAATATAGTGATGCCTGAACCTGGTTATCAGCTGTCGCATTATCACTTTCATAGGTTTGTTGATGGTTACTATTCTGCCTAAGTGGTTCATAATGGTCAGGTGGGTAATGTGAAGCCTGTGGCTGAGTATCAGCAGACTCACACTCATTTTTATAGGGTTGTTGATGGTTACTAGTCCGCCTCAGAGGTTGATAATGGTTAGGCGAATCTAGAGACGCCTGAACCTGGTTATCATCAGACACGCTATCGTTTTCATAAGTTTGCTGATGGTTAGTACTCTTCCTCAGGGGTTGATAATGGTCAGGCGGATCTAGCGAAGCCTGAACCTGGTTATCAGCTGTCGCATTATCGCATTTATAGGTTTGTTGATCACTGTTTTGCCTCAGAGGTTGAAAATGGTAAGGAGAATCAAGCGTGTGCTGTGTCTGGCTATCAACGGACTCACACTCATTTTCATAGGTTTGCTGATGGTTACCATTCTGCCTCAGTGGTTGATAGTGGTAAGACGAATTATGTGTGTCCTGCATCTGGTTTTGAGCCACATTATCATTTTCATAGGTTTGCTGATGGTTACTATTCTGCCGCAGGGGTTGATAATGGCCAGGCGAATCATGTAAAGCCTGAACCTGGTTATCAGCAGACACATTAACACTTTGAAAGATTTGCTGATGGTTACTGTTCTGCCTCAGTGGTTGATAATGGTATGAAAAATCATGTGCATATTGTGTCTGGATATTGGCAGACACAAGATCATTTTTATACGTTTGGTGCTGGTTACTCTTCTGCTTCAGAGGTTGAAAATGGGGAGGAGAATCATGGTTATCAGCTGATCCACTATTATTTTCACAGATGCCAATCTGTGGGCCAGCCCCAATATCTTCAAAACTCGCTATCATGTTCCTGTTTTCATATTTGTTGGACGCTGGACCATCCTCAGAATCTAACTCATTCTCCGTTTGCAACATGAGGATCTGTGAATTTGCCATAGTCTGTTCACAAGCTGTTGTCTCGTGGCTGTTCACATATTTGTGGGACTGAGCAGGATCATTTTCAGTTTCCAACTCCGTGTAATCCTCATCCGACAAATCCTCTGGTGTATTATCAGAATTCCCATCATGTTGATCAGCCTGTGGAGCTTTTACGTAATCGTACTCATCTTCTTCTGCCCCTGTGACATGACCATCAACTTTGTCAGTTATATGAGCTACAGCTATCGTTTCATTGTCGTGATTTTGAGTCATGGTCAACGGGCGTGGATTCGCTCTTCTTGAAGGACTCAGTACGTCATCGTACTCAATTTCATCTGCGCTTGCGTCAAGGCCATTGGTCGAGCCGCTTGTGGTCACATTAGCTACAACTTGTATTTCATTCCTACGATCAGCCGGTGGACCGGTTTGGTTTCTGGGTGGCAGGGAAGGAGGCAAACCCTGACACCCAATCTCAGAGCTGCCGAGGTGCTGAATGTTTCCTGCATCTCGATTTGCTCTTCCTCTTAGATAGTTATCACCTATGATGTCATCCTCTGGTATCTCGGCGTAAATATCATCAGATGGAATAGCATAAACATTCTGCCTGCGACTTGCAGCTGGACCTAATCTTCCTCTTTCCACAATTTCCCTAAATTTATTCTTCCCAACCTAGGCTTGGCCACTACATATAGCAACTGTAGCGTTTGCGGTGTCGAAAGCAACAACTGGGATCTGCGAGGAGGTTTCATTGCTTTTTCTCTTCTTATACATACATAATGCAGCAAAGAAAAGGGCGCAAATAAATACTACAACAACAAGTGAAATGCATAGAAATGTCAAAATCGCATCCAGGTTAGAGTAGGTTGTAGTTTGATTACAAACCATATCTGACAGGCTTACATTCTGAAGTAAGTTTTTACCTGTAAGGCTTAAAGGCACAAGGCAAGTGATCTGGTATTCAAATGGATAAGTACTGTTCATCAGTTGTTTGAATGGGGCCATGTAACAGTCACACTGCCAGGGGTTGTTGTCAATATCAACGACTGAGATGGAGGTCAGCACCATGAACATATCAGATGTGAGACTGGTCAACTGGTTAACATTAAGGTCTAATCGCTGTAGGTTACCGAGTCCCACAAATACGCCTGCTGGGAGACTGGTCAACTTGTTTCCTGCAAGATCCAATTCCACCAGGTTTATAAGCCCAATGAATATGTCAGCAGGGAGATAAGTCACTTGGTTACAGCATAGCCTCAAAACACGCAGGTTATCAAGTCCGAAAAATAGATCGGATGCTAGGATTGTTAGCTGGTTGTCCCAAAGGGAAAGGTACTGCAGGCTAGTTAAGTTGTTGAATGCCCTATTTTGTACTGTATACATTTCATTCGAATAAAGATATAAACGTTTTAAATTTCTATACCTGAGGAAGTTAAGATCCCTTACTGTTGGGATGTCATTATTATTCAAGTCAAGGGTAGTGATGTTTGGAGGCAGGTCCTGAGGAATACTGGTGAAGCCTCTGTTGCTGCAGTCACAGTCTGAAGAACAGCTGCTGCTGCAGGCTGCAGTTTGTCCGGTTTCCTGCAGGATGATCAGCAGAAGAACCAGTATCCTCTTCACCTTGAACATTTTACCTATACAATACAATGAAGGACATTTCAGTAAAAGTTAGTACTTCACGTAATAACGAATGTTTTGTTTATCTTTCAAAACTGAAGTACAGAATCCCAAAGTACAATCATTTTAGTCTGCTAGCTTTGAAAAACCTATCATTTACATAAATTGGATTAAATTGTGCACCATGATCGTTTTATTGAAAAAAACCAAACTAGATTTCGTTTGAAATGCTCAATACTTAAAAAAAAAACGTTTTAAATTTGGCAGCATTTTAATCCGCTTAGTAATACATAAGGTAGTTAGGTAGTACGTATGTTGTACACGTGTTTTGGAGAAGACAATTCTTGAATAATTCTGTTTAAAGTCTCCGAAGCTCAAGAGAGCGACATGCAAGATAAGTATGGCATGTGTCCGAAAAGTCTGCGGAATTTCCCATGGGGAACAAAATGAACCGCCGCCTTTGTTTCGGCAACACTTCCCCGCATGCCAAAAATCCCTCAGATTTAGCTCTGTTGTTTAAAGTTTAGAAGGACGAAAATAGACGAAAACATAATGGTTTGGGGGCAGCTAGAAAATAGCTTACTCGGTACCACATCTCACGTTAAAAAGTCATTCATATTACCTATCCCTTTAGCAATATCTTTTATAAAAACAACGCGTACTCGTGAGTTGCTAAGGTAAATATGGGGTTAAATCTCCTTGACAGTGATGATGTGAAATCATTGATATCGCCTGTCCCTTTTCTAAATCCTTTTGTAGAGGCAACACGTAACTCGACTACTATATTTGTAGCTACGGCTAACCTCACCTTGATAGTGATGTTGTGAAGACTTGAATGGGTGTAAGTCAGGTCAGCTTCTGTCTCTCACTTAGGCTGTGAAACCTGCAGCAAGAACAATAGTCATTCCTGTTGTATTAACAATGTTGACATTTCATTATCATAGCAACACATGCAGTTCTTCAAAACGTGTCAGTAACTACAGTATTCCTACATGGCAGACATTTTATTGTCATTCAGTGCAAAATAGATTGATTTCAAATGCCTATTTTATATCTAAGCACGTCTTCATTATTTGTTCATTCGATTGATCGTTGATTTAAGTGACGATATACTGCAAAAACGGGGCTTTTGTGACTTCGAATCAAACTTTTGCCATGAAAAAAATTACTGGTTTGAATTCTGTTGGAAGTCACTTCTTCGTTACGCCCGACGACATCATAACGTTTGCACCTGTTGATGATTCAAGTTTTTATCAGGCCCTGAGTTTCTATATTGATCAAGAAGGCTTACCTTTGACCAGTGTCTTGGGGAAACACGCAGATACACTATGGCACAGTATCCTAGGATCGGTTTGAGCAGGATCTAAGACAGCTTATGAAGAAAATTGTAGTTTTCCCTGTGCAGTGTGTATTCAAATGCTGAGAAACACATTTGCATGCACGTCACCGATGCATACCATGACCAGTCGAGCTTACAAGAGTGACACTTCGGTGAAGTTAAAAGAGCCGACGAATGCTTACCTTTGACCAACACCTTGACGTAACACATAGGACAATTCTGTCAGCCACCTGCTAGTAGCTCTCTTGCATGGAGAAGACAAGGTCTAAGAAGCTTCTCAATGAAGTCCTAGTGTCGTCGAAGAAACGCCTACAACTGCGCAGTTAATCTTTGTATGTAGCGAACGATATTTGCATACCATGACCAGCCAAGATTACAGGGTTGACTCTTGGGTTAGCTTAAAACAGCTGACTGCCATACCCATTGATCTCGACAGACATCAGTACAAGTAGCTGAACATTTAGTGTAATGTACTAACAAAGTATGGGACCGATGGAGTATCCTCCAATCCATATAACAATGTGCACGTAGAAAGAGAGCAATAACAACTGGCGAGGACGACTTGAACTTGAAGCCAGTCTTATCATTATCAGTTACGCTGAACCTGTCAGTAACTTTGTAATAACGCCGTGCGGATTGTAGTTGGTGTAAACATTTGCTCAGGCGTTCTTTGCATACCCCTAGGCTACACCACAGGATAACATCTTACCTGTGAAGCACGTATTGTGTTCGACTTGTGTTGGGTAAAGAACCATTCCATGAGAGCTATAGACTGAGATTCTATTAGATACTCAGCAAGCAGATGCAGGGGTTATATTGTATGTCTTTTAGATACTCAATGGCAACATCATAGTAACATAGTGTCCTTTCACAAAGCTACAAAGCTTTGCTTTTCGAGATTTTGTTTATTCAAAATGCAAAGACAGATGTCACATATTAATAGAACAGCGCACCCATTTTGCTTTGTTTTTCAAAGGCGGCGTTACTGAACCCTGACAAATGCTACATTCCCGATCCAAACACGAAATAGATATAGATAGATAAAAGGTTACATGGGGTTATCAATAAATCAAACAAATGGATTCCTACGTAAACCTATATGTAACTACCCTAAAAGAATCATAAAGCAAACGTTTCAAACATTTTAACACTCACAGACACCAGTTGTTAGCATCTCATGGCTCCAGTATGGATACTAATTCTCAATACAGTCAAACTTGCCCAGGCGACCACCCGGGCGACCCATGAAAAGCGGTCGCCTTGGACAAGTGGTCGCCTTGAAGAGGATCGACTAACAGCATAACAGAGATTTCGGGACCGCGAAAAAGCGGTCGCCATGGCCAAGTGGTCTCCTTGAAGAGGTGGTCGCCATGGCAGGTTTCACTGTACTCTGACCGAGGTTTTCAATAATTCCGGAGACGGAACCGGTCACATAGGGGTGTCTTAACAATAGATTGATGCTCTAGTAATTAAACACATATCACTGTGCCATGCTACCGAAGATGCTGTCAATAACAGTAGGAAACATGGCCCTAAGTTTCGTTAGAGACCAACAGATGACTGAAGGGAAGTAGACCTCGCGAGCCCGGGTCGCCCCGCCGCGGATGATGGTCAGGGCTGTCTGGTCAATGGGTACAGCCATCTTCAACATCTCCCGTCCTCTCTCGGTTTTCTGGAAAAAATGATGATTATCTTTAGCATAAAAATCCATCTGTGTCGGTAATCTACAACTACATTATGAACGGAGGGCTGAACTTTGAATTGCTAGCACTACTATGTATTACAAGTTTTCTGCTGAAACCCTGACGTGTTGGATGTAGCGGTACATGGGTCCATTCCGCGAACAAGGTTTATGAACTTCAGGCCAAAATGTTGAGTTGGAAATCTAAAACATTGCACATGGACATTAATTGACAGGATTAGCACCTCCTCAATTCATCTAACCTAGAGGTCTTTATACAGCAAAGATTCTTGAGGCCCTACCTGTGAGATAGCTTATAGAAGTGCGATTTAACTAGCCTATTTTTTCTGGGTACAAATGCCATTCTTCTTCCACCATCGACCTCCTCAGTTTACAAACATGCAGCTTCAACACCATTTGTATCAACACACCTGCAGTTGTTCTACCATAGCCGGAGTTCGCACGAGCCCCAGTACAGCCAGGGTGACTGAGACGTTCTGGTTCTCCTTGGTGAGCTCCAGACGGAGAGAGCTGAAGAAGCCGTCCAGCGCGAACTAAATATATTGACTAAACTTCATCAACATTTGCATCAACATACCTGCAGTTGTTCAACCATAGCCGGTGTACGTACGAGCCCCAGTACAGCCAGAGTGACGGAGACGTTCTGGTTCGCCTTGGTGAGCTCCAGACGGAGAGAGCTGAAGAACCCGTCCAGCGCGAACTTCACCGCCACAGACCAGGCCATGTTAGCAACTGCAACTTTCCCTGAAGAGGCGATGATAGGTTAAATGTGATCTTTATTGCAAGTCCGTGCCCGAAAGCTAATTGCAAATGTACAACAGTAATACACGAAGTAAGTATAATATAAAAGAAAGAAATAAACAAAGGAAAAGACAGCTTTCAACTAACACTACTTCTACTTCTATCACACAGTTTCTACTGGGTTTGATTAAAATGCCGAGGTAACATCACCAAATTATTATTTCGTGTTGTTACCGCGCTATACCGGGATATTTGGGGGGTCGGGCGGACCCCCAGGTGATGTGGATTTGCACTTGAAGTTTAGCCGGGCACGGCGGGAAAGTACGGAAAATAACCGTGAACACACCGACAGGACCTGTGCCAGAGAAAAGCCGATCGACAGGACAAATATTCCCCGCCCGGCATTTATAATGACCAGGAAAGCTGATGAAGTCCGGATGTACATGAAGAGCACCGGCTTGAACCAAGATCGGTTACACGTACTACGGGCCTTCTTGGTCATGTGACCGAGGAATAAGGACTAGAGAGACCCAGTGAAATCTACATTCATAAACTCTGCAAATATATAGTCTGCTCAATAGAAGATCTATCCAAAGCTATAAAAAAGTGGATTGAAAATTAGGAGTATCCGTCCAATAACCAAATTATGATGACGATGATAGAAGTATTGTACCAGTATATTCACCAAAATAGTTGATTAGGTATTGAAATCAGAGGGTGCAGAAGTCTGAAATTTTAAGAGTATGTTGTCTTCCCAATAAAACGTGTATACAACATCGAACAACCATGAACAATCAGAAAAGTCGACTTCACCTCCAAGGCCAGATATCACCACGATGTGCCCGCTGCTCTCCTTCAACAGAGGCAGGGCCAGGGAGGCCAGCCGGACGTAACTGACCAGGTTAACGTCTAAGAAGTCCACGAAGAAGTCCATGTCCGGATCCTGGTCCCAGGATTTCTGCCCAAAATCATCGTGGATGGACTTCAGCCTCGAACCTGCGTGGTTCAGAACCAAGTAGTCCAGACGTCCTGGGAAAGTCAAAATAAATCTTTAAGTCGATAAACTAAACTTCCAATGTATTATACTTACTGCATTGTACTTACTAGAGCGCAGAATTTCGTAGGCTGGCTTGCCTTATGTTTTACGATACTGTATAACATAAAACATTGTCTTCTAACTCAAGCAAAGTACCAAATTTTCGTCAATTTCTACGAGATGTTATGGGTAATGACAGACCAACTGCCGAGTTACGGATACGTGACGCCATTATTTAGTAACATATACTAGCTTCTTTTAACGATTGTCTAATTCAAAAAGCTGTGCACAGAGACAGTCAAAAACTTGGTACTTTTTTATGCCGGAAGAGAGATTCAAGTGTTTGATATATATGAGCTTTCTGGTCTGTCATTCTGGGCTACTAGCATTCAGGAATAGCATTCAGGAGTTCCTTTCTGATACGTTCGACCAATTACTGACGTCACGTATCCGTAAAGTCACGTATCAATAAGGTCACGTGTCTGTAGCTCTCCTGAGATATCGTTTGCTAGTGATTGGTCATTATTGAACCTGAAGAAGACGACAGTGGTCTTTGAAAATTTTATTCTTGTATAGCTTTGTGTTGGAAGAAAGTTAAGCTTTGTATTATTAAACACAGGAGTATTCCTACCAACGTTTTCCTTGGCTTTATGGATGACTCTTGCGCTGTCCTCCTCATCTCCCATGTCCCCGGCCACATAGTACGCCTCCTGGGCACCCAGAGACTTCGCCTTGGCCACAACCTATAGATAGCACAAATGATCTACTGCCAAATATGACCATCAAATATGTCTTGTAATTGGATCGTTTAGATGGTAACTTATGATATAACGTAAACCTTTGACGTTCAGCCAAGTCACGTGAAGAGCTTCACGATCTGGCATTTAACACCGAATGTATCATATTCACCAAATATCTTTTATAGTTCATAACATATCTTACCTCCTTCAGCCTGTTCTCCCTCCTGGCTGTGATGAGGATCTTTGCTCCCAGCCGGGCGTACTGGTACGCCATCTCTTCACCGATACCGGTACTGCAGCCCGTGATAAGGACGGTCGCCCCACGCAGAGATTCTACAAGGCACAATGTATTCTTTCATTAATGGTCTTGTTCTGTGTGGAACAGCTTCCTCCCCTGCTATCCGAAGTGATGTTGAATATTTCACAGGGTATCGGTATGCCTTCAAAGCAGCCAGAGACAAATGTCATGCCATGGGAAGGAAGGTCTCAATAACTTACAGTTCAAGGTTCAAGGGCGGTTATTGGCACACCCCCGGGGGCGTTAAATTCATGTCTTTGTGATAGAAGAATATTTAGTACAAATCTGGTGCGTTACGCCTTATCGGGTATGCAAAAACAAACAAACAACAAACAAGCAAACAAACAAACAGACTGTGGATTACAGTTGTGGGTTAAGCTTAAACAGGAGTGGTAATAGTTCATTGCTATCATAGGCAGTTCTGTTCTCCATTTTTTTGCAAAATAAAAAGAACTGACGTTTGGTCAAGTTGTTTCTCGGTTTTTGGGGAAAAATGTGCAGATATTTTAGGCCTATACCAAAGGGCATGACAAGTATACGGCAAATTTAAGTCCAGAGCATACGCATTTACACATTTAGCATATTGAACTATGGAATTCTAAACAACCATGTTATACCTGGATCGAAGCCATCGTAGTTCCAG
>LZCU01174871.1:0-14687 GCA_001663935.1 Asymmetron lucayanum | reverse complement strand
GTAGGTGATAAAAATATTGTTTTTATCCTTAGAATCAGTATAAATATTCATACCCTTGGTATATTGTAAACGAGTAAACACGCACGAATGTCCATAATTAGTCTCTATTGCTCCGGTATGACGTCTGTAACTCACATGGGCAACGTACATGTTTTTTTATTATATTTTGTTCAGTTGAAACTGTTCTGTTTCTTGCTAAAAACTACTAGAAGTCAACTTGTTCCTAAAGTCAGGACATGTTATTGTTACCCCAAACCATGACAAACTGAAGAACGACCAGTATGGGTTGAACTCCTTGTTTCCTTTCATATTTCTCTTGCTAATTGAATATTTATGTACGTTTGAGAAACTGCGAAGGGCGGAGTGATTAAAGAGCATGGAAAGCGAATAATAAGGAGGGGCGTTGTCGTGACTTGAATATTCGTTTATACATATAGGAATAACAGCAAAAAGATAGTTATACAATAAAGTACGGGAAATATTGTTCCAAAACAGTATATGTCCAACACTTGCATATACAAAAGTAGACATGGCAGTATAACGTATTAAACTTTTAGAATCTACATTGCGTGTGTAGCATGTTTCCCTATGGTGTGTCTCGAACAACCGTGTGTCCATATAATTTGTCTCAATCGTGTAGAGTGTGATTTGCGAATGTGATTTGCTTTCATCTACGGTTTTTTATTAATATGCTTTCATCTTCGGTTTTTAATGATTTTCTTTCATCTTCGGTTTTTAATTCCGCAGAGTAGAGTCAAGATTGCTTCGTGTCTTGGGCTAGACCCATATCAGCAGCAGCCTCTGCTGATGTAGGACGTGTTCTTTCTGTCCGCAGATACCTGACAGACGGCGCCATGACGAGAAGGCAGCAGCAGTCCCAGGCGCCGGGCACCAGAGGTAGCGTGCATTCATACGATTTGTCTGTAGTATTTGAGGGCTTTTTGGGCGCTATCAGCCATTTTAGTTGTAAGTGCTTGGTAGGAGACTGGCAACTTTGCATCATGGGCAGGGGAAAATCATCACAAACTGAAGGCTAATAAGAGTTTTCTTTACCTTCGACTTGAACAGTGTTATTTTCACTTTCTGAACAAACGACAAAGGTGCTGATCGGTAGTTCGTATTTAGCAAGACCAAAGTGAGTATAAAAATGAAACTTTGACATTATGTCGACCTAATATGACGTTGGGATGTCGGAATGTAGAAAGACGACCTGTTTACCTGGGCTCTGCGCAAATGTATCGCGAGCCAGTGTGAGAGCAAAAGAAAGCTTCGCGAACGCGCAAAGTTTCTTGGCGCAAACACGCCGCGAGCGTTCTTAAAGCCGGTAAGATAGTGCTTTAGTGACGCAAGCGGTCGTGTCTATTATGGAAACTATAGCGCTAGAAGGTGGAATAAAAGAGCGCCAATTACTTTGAATACGATTCAGAATCTGGCAATCAAGTCATGGGCTTAAAAGTACCGTTCGCTTTTATTTGTACCGCACATTACTGCAAATCAGTCTGGCATATACAGAAAAACAAAATGTCACTCCCATTACGTCGTACTGCGCATGTTCGTCCAGATACGTGCAAAGATCTAGACTAATCATCATATCTTTTGCTATACTCATGCTCATTATGATATATTAGAGGTTGTATACCCTTACCTGTCTTTCCAGTACAAATGGAGCAGCAAGCCCAGTCGGTTCCTGTCTCGGGACCCAGTGGTGGACAAACCAGTGGGCAGCCGTCCCAGCCCCCTCCCTCCGATGGTGTAGGTGGAGGAGAAAGCCACTTTTATGAAAACAGGCACGAATTCGAGGGTCGAGAGCACGTGTCATCAAACATATACGAAGAGGCCGAGCCGGTGAAACGTCAAACAACCGACACGACTGCAGGTTACGATTAACTTCAAAACTATAGTTTTCTCTATGTAGAGCAAAACATTCGTCTCGTTCTCATTCACTTTCCGGCATCTGACAATGCAACAGACGTTCTTGAATCTTACAATATGATACCGGTGTAGTGGGAATTATATTCAAAGCTTTTTGATAGTCACCGTCCATTTTAAAGGCCAACATACTGAAAATCTCGACCATTTATGAATGAGATAACGCAATCTAAAAACACCAAGACACATTTGCAAATGAACATCAGAGTAAAAATTGGTTATTCGTTGCCTATTTTTGCTGTATGTTTTTTTATTCGTGTGACACGATGTTGATAAGAGATTGTTAGCAGCTGTTTCAACGTTTATGACCAAATAGGATCTGCCCCTACGGACAGTGCGGCTCCGGTTGGAGCGAGCGGCCGTCGTGGTTTCTGCAGCTTCCTCCGCGCCCACCTCAGCTGTCTGGCCGCCACCATTGCTGTGGTGATTAGCCTGGTCACTGTGGGACTTGCCCCCGCCCTAATGTCTTTCATCAAAGAGGTAAAGACTATCATGTTTTCATGTGGAGGTTACTCCAGCGACTACCAATATTAACTTTGCCCCAGTCTCCATCTTAGCTTGTTTGATTTTTTGTCGTGGGTAGGAAATGTTACAGCTATATTTTTACACGTGAAGGTACCTCCACAGACGACCAATATCGCATTTGCTCCAATCTCCTATCTGCCATCTTATATTTGCTTTTTCTGGGTAGGACATGTCGCAGCTATCCATCACTGATGAGTCCATGCAACGCGACCTGGGCGAGATGTCCATCATTCTCCAGGCCTTGAAAAACGAACTGGACAACGAACGAAACCGGACTGCTGTCCTAGAGGAGCGTCTTGACCAGATGAACAAGACTTCAGGTAATTTGGATGGACAGATACTATATAGATAGCTCTCATATGCCATTTTTTGTCTTTGACATTTGACATACTTACGAACATCGTGTGTGTGTATGTTTGTGTGTGTGTGTGTTATTTGGACGTTTTTAACAGTTGACTTCAGAGCCAATAATGTCTCATTCTATAATGACATCATTTTGTAACCTGACTCGTGACGTTTGTTATGGATAGCATTCTGCATTTTGCAGGACCGCCCGGACCTCCGGGCGAGAAGGGGGCCTTTGGACCTGGGTCGATGGGTCCTCCTGGGTTGCCTGGGTCTCCAGGACCCCAGGGACCAATTGGACCAGCAGGGCCTGGGTCTGCTGGGCCTCCTGGGTTGCCTGGGTCTGCTGGACCTCTTGGACCCCAGGGTCCAATTGGACCAGCTGGCCCTCCCGGAATAAAGGGGGCCACAGGTCCAAATGGCCCCAGGGGAAATGACGGGCCACCAGGATCGTGCTCCTGCCCTGCTGGGCCTCGTGAAACACCATCAAAGACCGGAATATATGGAGGTGAGGTTTCTCTCGTCAATTGTAAGTTTATTATGTTCATTTGTACAAGAAGCTTTGTCATGTAGCCGTACGGTATTTTTAGTTGGTTGTTTATTGTTAATCAGTGGGTCAGAGAGGTCGATTTTCAGCAATTTTTGATGCACATCCATTAATGTCATGCTTCTTGCCAGCATTCTGTCCTGCAGGTTATATAACATGGGGAGGAATCTGTTTCAAGGCATTTAACACACCGGAGTTTTTCCGGGAAGCAGCCAAAACCTGTCGTGCAGACGGCGGTACCCTCGCCATGCCCAAAGATGCTGAGACCAACGCTTTCCTGAAAACCATCCACGACCACTATACGCCCTTCTGGATCGGCCTGACAGACCAGCACAAAGAAGGCGAGTTTGTGTGGAGCGATGGTTCTGCACTTGGACCGTACAACTTGTGGGGTCCGGGAGAACCAAACAGTGGTTCAGTTCGACTTGATCAAGACTGTGTTGCTTTCTCGCCTCAAGTTGGCAATAAGTGGTACGACTACCACTGCCGCAGCTTCTTTCACTTTATCTGCCAGGTCGCCCCAGGTACCATTATTTAACTTTTTTCCATCTGATTTACAAAATAACACCCTCGTTTTCATTTGCATACTGACCCAGACTTTTTTTTCGTAATCCCAGTGCTTTTAACTTCACTCATGTCTTTACAGGACGTTCATAGACGGCGCCCATTGACAAATCTCTCACCGCCATTCTGAGCCTGATCTTCAACGTGCAACAGTAGAGGCCTTAAAGACAGAATGTTGCAACTCAAGCAAGAGAAAAAGGGGCATTTTTTTCTGAATGTGCTTGTTGAATGAGGATCCAATGGGACATAAACCTACGGAAATGAGATGCTAAAATATCAACAAATATTTGGCTCAGTCTTGCTAAATTGTACTGGGTGGTTTTATCAAGCTTTCTGTACTGTAATGTGTTTCCATAGAGGACCGGTAGATGTTTTAGCAAAAGGCAAACAATGCTGTACAAGTGACAACTACTTAATTTTCAATATCGACTGAACTACTAGCTATAATAGTCAACAGAATGGACCAGGTCGTAGTGTGGGCTTGTAAGGAAACTGCTGTATCAGTATTTAACCAGGAAACTAACTATTTCATCTAATATGTTACTTCATATTCTACCTTCTACATTACATATTTTGTACTGCCTAACCCAAGTTATTTTAGCTCTATCATTATTTACTTACTTTGATGCTAATTATATGAGTCATTCTAATAGAGTCGACGACTATTTTCTATTATCACCATAATTGCCATCTGTATTTACCAGATCACCATTTTGTAATATGCCACTAATGGTATTGAACTAGTAAGGTAAGGTAAGGCTATTGAATTGTTATGTTTATCATTAGATCACTGTTTTGTAACATGTTGCATACAGGTCTTAGTCTGGCATGAATTTTTGAAAGAAGTAATCCTTTTACCCACTGTCAAAGTTGATTTCTTTCACCTACTGTTAGAATACGTTAGTATGTAGAAATGTTAAAAACGATCGTTGTATAACAAAATGTTCATGTGATTGGAAGTAACGGTCATGCGATCGATTATCTTTGAGTATTCTTAGCTTGTTTTTAGAAAAGTTTAGAAAAAGTTGGATGGCAGGATGCATTCGTAATGCTATTTATCACCTATCATTTTAGTTTGTACTTGTAGAACATTTCTGCCTCAGGCGAGAATATTGAAAAAGATGCCTTCGTACGACACAAGAGGATTTGTACAAACTTGCTTATTATATTGATAAGGAAGACTATCTTGGAATGCCCTGTGGAAGTGGTTAAAGTGTTGAAGAGAACTTATCAAGACAAGAAGACATTTTCAGGCAGAAATTAAAGTTGCACATATTTCAGTCAATCAAAAAGTGGTTTGTTGTTGTCATTTAAGATCGAGTTGTCAATTACGTACAGTTTTTGAACGAGAGAAGTCTGATGGTACCAAAGCCACTCAAATCTTTGCAAACACAACTCCTGCTATAGAAGACCATGGAATAACAATTAGCCACATTTACCAAACATGTTTTGCTATGAAGTACTACAATGCACGTTCCTTATATGAAAATATCACGTTTATCACGACATTGATTGTTGTTTATTCGCAATATGTACTCATGTAATAAATAATAAAAAAACGACCGGAAATGTTAATCATATCATGCTATTCAGTTCAAAACAGAGGAAAGCAAATCACTCCAAGATCTGTCCGAGTTTTTGTATTTGGTAGGGGAAATATCTGGGATTCCCTATTGAGAAAAATACAGCCTTTCACCATGCGTACTGCAACAACAATATAGATGAACAAATGAAAAAGGATAGAAGTGACTATAGAAGAAGTAAATTTGTTACAGTGAACTTGTTAAACAAAACAAAGCATGATCTTTCAAACCGACTAATACCCTTAAATATTTATTTGAAGTAGGGATATGATATATAGGAAAACAACTTCTCGCTGTTAAGCGACTTTGCCAGGAAGTCTATGTTTTTCGAAGGTGCTGAATATTTTCTACCATACCTGCATGCATAAATGTAGGTAATGAAAATATTGTTTTCATTCTTCGAAACAGAATACACGTCTCAGGTTTCAATACAGAATACACATCTCTATACTTGAGCTCAATATTATTTACCAGTGAATACAGAACATATTCTCACATTTCCAATATTGTTTTTATATTTCGAAATAGAATACAGAACCGTATTTTCAATATTTTGAGACCAAAACAATCAAACATTCACGTAATTAGTCTCGGTTGTACTATGGATGGCGTATGGAAGTAACATGGCTTTGCTTTTATTTTTTGCTAGTTTGTGATTCTAATTAGTTGGTTTATTTGTTTGTTTGTTGCTCCTAGGGATCATTGAGTCTTCTTATACGTGAACAACATTAAAATATAATATTTTCCAGAAGGAAGGACTCTAATCTCTTACTTTTCTTGTGTTTATTCATAAACTAGAGAAAAATAGCAAAACAGATGTGATGCGTGCTCGTTACCCAACCCTACTTACCAGGCCAGACACGGGAGGGGGGGGGGCGATTTCTCTATCCTGTCCAATTGAAGAATGTCTACCCGTCCTGTGTAATGTGGCAAATTTTACATATACTTGTACTAGCTGCATAAAGCATTTTACACATAGGATACGGAGATATATATCATAACCGAAATATTCCTCTCCCGCTACCGTTTCGATGTCTACCAACCCAATCATTGCATCATTACCGGGGCCATTCCCACTGGTATTTTTTGTAGGAGTTAGCCCTTTAAAGATTTCTGTGCTTATAGTGTTTTTGTAAAAGGGGCGTTTCATGCTACGATATAAGCGAAACCTGACATGTGACATCATGTAGGACACACTGCAAAAACAGACTTGTCATCAGGATGCTGTACCTTTGCCGCAATAAGGGACATCTGTTTGTTTCTTTGTTTACATTCAATTCGTTGAAACATAAGAACTGGGATTTTCAATTTTACAACCTAATATGGACATCCAATAGCAATCGATATACAGCAGACATATGCAGTAAATAAAAGAATTACTTGGGCTACTGCATGGGCGTGGGGAGAGGGAAGAAAATACTTAACGATATGTAGCCGCTAATAAACTGCCAGGGACGTTGTATATATATTTAAAATTTCAAATATGTGGGGAGCTGAGCTTTTAGCTTAGCAATGGCCATGCTGGCATCAAAACATCAACGATTTGATCAGTGGCCTTTCTTAGGCCCTAACAAATAGATCCGTTAAAATTACTAGGTTATTCTTTTACATTTGGTGGAGTAGTGGAATAAGGTGTACTTTATGGAGTGAATAAGTACCGTTTGGTTCATTACTGTCCATATAAGATAGGACAAAGCATAAGAAGGCGAATTCTGCCAAAATACTGTCTCCAAAGCACTTAGTGTGGCTATTTTACAAAAACTGTAGTTTGCCATGTCATGTATGTCATTACATTTATTCATGCACCACCTGGTGGTGGTGGTGGTGGTGCATGAATAAATGTAAGCCTTCAAAGCGCCGTGTTCTGTTAGCGGACTGTGTGTGTAACTTGTTTTCCATATTTCGTGTCTTTAAAGATCACGTGTTCATATAATTCGTCTCAATCGTGCTGATGTGATGTCATCGAATATGATTTGCTTTCATCTTTTCCTCTTAATTTCGTTGGCAAAATCTGAAAATTGCTTCGTGCCTTGGACAGACTCATTTCAGCAGGAGCCTTTGCTCGGGTAGGACGTGTCTTTCTGCCCAATTTATTTTGACTAGAGGCATCATGCCGAGAGGGCAGCAGCGGCCCCAGGCTTCAGGCACGACAGGTAGATTGTTTTCTTATGATTTTCAAGTATTGTTAGAGGGTTACACACCCCTTTTCTGTTAGTGGTATTCACAAGTTTGAATTTCAGGTACTTCGTAGGCAACTGTTTCTGCCAATTTTGCGTGCTGCGTGGGAAGGATTCCGAATTGAGCGGGATGCCTGGCTCTGCCCACACCAAGTTCACCTTAAAGCCTACACTTGCCTAAGTACCGTAGACTGCAGCTCAACAGGTTACATAGAGCACTTAAAATCTTGTCAGTCTACAGCTTTTGAATGCCTTTGTTCTTTCATTTACTGACAAAAGCAACATTTCAGATTGACCATGCCCAAATTGTAAGTCATGTTGGTTTGCTTATCTGTAATTTTGCCACAAAATAAAATGTCTAGAAAAACACTACAGATGAAAAACGGCAGGTGGGGTAGGATTTAGATTTAAACAAATTTATCCAGCCGTTTCATGAAACCATCTCGTGCCGTCTTGATTTTCGTGTAAACTTCATAAGGCCTGAAGTCACTTATGAGTTCTGCTCTATTTAATTTACACCAGGGAATGCCCTGCGTTTTCGATGTATTTAACAGGTTTAATCCCTGGAATTTGTACCTGGAAATAGTTCATACAAATCTTGAATGTCATGAAAATCATATCTTGTTGTCAAAACACACATGGATCAGCTTATTTTGAGACAATGCCAATGTTGTAATTTTCCCCAGGCACCACGCCCATGCAGCAGCCCCAGACTGATTGGAGGTCCATCGCGAACCTCGCTGCCAGGATTCCCAACCCCATGTACGGCACAAGGACTGGTAAGTAGTTTTACAATGCTTGTCTTTAAAATCTTGTTGATGTTTTAATGTTTTAGGAGGTGGCGACTTAAGTGACGTTTGTATTTATGCTCTTCTGAATAAAATGCACAACCAGAAAAGGCCTGAATCGATTATTTTGATATTAGGCAGATTTCCAAGTAGATTTAGCGGTACCGTAAGTTCAAAACATGGTACAAAAGTCCGATTAATGTTAGGCATTGCCTTGAGAAGATCTAGCACTGGCCAGGTTCTTGTTGCCCTTGTCGCCTTCACTGCTGCAGCACAACTATTGGTTCTTGCGTCGTCTTTTCTAAATAAGCTAGGGTAACGATGCTTAAGCAATAGATAGGCTTTCGGTTGAATAAGAAGTGGTACAAGTTTGACAGATGCAGATTTCTCGAAAACGACGAACCAAAATAAGTCGAAAAGAAATTCAAAAGAAAATAACTGGGGAACAGATTTTCATAATTTTTGTTTTAGATACCAAGCTTTGTCGTAAATATGTATAATATTGCCACGTGTAAGGAGCTTCATAATTATGGATGGATGTGTGACGTTTACTACATATCTATTTCCAGGGGGCGAAGCATGATTACACATAACCATAGCTATAATATAGGCTGACTGGCTGAACATACATAGTTACAAAGTTGTTCGGTATTTAATCATTGGTGCCCGATCAACAATTTTAACACCTGAATGAAAAAGGTTATCAAAGTGTGTTGAGCCTTCTGTTGTGTACAAAGAGTGATTGGCAGTACATACATAGTTACAAATGTTGCTGATCATTTAATCATTGTTGCCCGATAAACAATTCTTTTAGCTCTTGGAAGAAAGGATTATCAAAGTCTGTAGGGTCTTTTGTTGTGTAAAGAGATTGTTTTGTATTGATCATGTAATTAAACATCTAGAACAAAAGAAGCTAAGGTTTGAAGAAAGCATATCCCGCCAAATTGGAATGTTGCTGTACTACGTGGCATCAAATGGACCTTGTCATAATGGTTTGAAAAATGACTGTTTTAGGTTTAATAATGAATGATCCATCTCTGAGGATGAACTGAACTGAACTGAACCATCCCTTTTCTGAACTGATGGCAGATACATTGTGAATTTAAATAGACAAACAAAAACTCTCTGTGATTATGTCGATGAAAGTCACTGACGAAACCTAGTGGATACCAGTTGAAACGTCTGACAGTCTCTAAATTCTATCCAGTTGATTGAGTAACAATTTTCTTGCGTATTTCTATGTGGTGTTTTTTGTTTCTTTAAGATTATTTTGATTTAATAAATTTGTTCAATCAGATGCCACCTATGACCCTAACACTTACAACAAACCGAACTGGCGCAGCCTCAGCAAGACGGTTCTCCACGGTCTCGGCATTGTGTTCATTGTAGCCAACGTCGTGCTGCTGCCGTATTTTATTGGTCAGTGTAATTTTTCAGCAAGTATCGATATCCCAATAAAAACTGTTTTGACTATGCGTTGAAAGCTTGTAGAAAACTAGCTTTTGGCACTATCTCTGTGCATACCTTAGTGCTAACTTGAAAAGCACTGAATTGGGCATGCCTTAAAACTCTCGCCACGCGATTGGTCAGGTAGAAAGAGAAATCAAGCACTCTGAAACGCCCTGATGTAAGTCGTCTCTTGGGAATAAACCTTTTTTAGTGTCCAGAAAAATATCAATATTGTGTTGGAAGACAATTCAACACACGGTGATAACGAAACTGATGACATTGTTGTGCTATGTTATTTCCTTTCTTTGTACAGTTAAAATAGTCACACTTTCCGGTGAGGTGGCCACGATATTAGATAAGATCGGCGAACTGTACGGGATCACAGAAGTTCTAGAAACCGAGCGTCAATGTAAGTAGCTAGGTCTTAGCTTGGCACTTTACTTGTGTCTTAATAAATAGGATGAAGTGGGCATCTCATTCTCTGAGTCTTAAGAAATTTTGACTCTTGAAGGCCAAAACAGATTTTCGATTTAAACGCAAAAACCTAACTTGTTGATGTGCAATTCATGTGAATTCCCATTTGCTTAAGACAGATTTTGGAAGTCAACATGAATTCTGTTGAATTCTTGCCCTTCCTGTTCTGAAACTGGACTTTCTTTATACGTTGATAATTTGTAAAAATGCAATCTTCCTTCCCAACATCTGATTGAAGATTAGTTCTTGTGCTTCATCTGGATCTTGAAAAGTTGGCACTACACAGAACAATGTGCTTACAGGGCTTTTTGGACTTTCTGAGGAAGAGGGACCAGGTCTACGGGGGCCTGCTGGACCCCCTGGGGAGGATGGCCGGGATGGAGTCCCTGGTCCTGCTGGCCCACCCGGGCCTCCTGGCCCGCATGGCCCTCCTGGAGCAATGGGGCCTGTTGGACCGGCTGGTCCTGGGCCTGAGAGACTGCCCATTGGGCCAGCTTGTCCTGGGTCTGTTGGGTCACAAGGCCCGGTTGGACCGGCTAACCCTGGGTCCAAAGCTACCCCTGGGTCTGTGGGTCCTCCCGGGCCGCCTGGACCACCGGGACCAGTTGGGCCAGCCGGTCCAGGTTCTGTTGGGCCTCCCGGGCCATCAGGACCCATTGGGCCTCCCGGAACAAAGGGAGCCAAAGGGCCCACTGGCCCAAGGGGAAAGGATGGACCACCAGGATCCTGCTCATGCCCTTCCGGGCCTGCTGGACCTCCTGATGCACCCTCGACTGGACCAATGGAAGGTGAGGCGCATCATAAAGCTTTAACAGCTAATTCATACTAGACAGAAAAGTCCATTGATATGGAAATTTTCTCTCTTCATAACCAAATCTCCTTACGTTCTATACACCAGCCTAATCATATTGTTTTCGGAAGAAACTGTTATATAGAGATGCCTGCAATTCTTCTCAATTGATTATCATTTTCTGTTTTTACTTAGTACATTTCTGACGCATCCGTTTCCAATTATAACCTTCCTACCTACTTGCTTGCTGTTGACATTTTTTTCAGCATCTTGTCCCGCAGGTTACAATATGTGGCGGGAGACCTGCTACAAGGCTTTCAACATCAAGTTGGTCTTCAGCGATGCAGCAGAGACCTGCCGTGCAGACAGCGGCACCCTCGCCATGCCCCGAGACCACGAGACCAACGCTTTCCTGGACACCCTCTTTCAGTCGATCACAGCCTCTTTGCCATTACCGGTTTGTAAGTACGATCGTCTGTTCTTCATTGGTCTGCACGATCAGCGCGAAGAGGGAAGCTTTGAATGGATGGACGGATCTGCACTTGGGAGGTACAACCTGTGGGGCTATGGCCAACCAGACAGCGGCCAAGGCGAGGAGGATTGTGTCGTTTCCGGCCATGTCTTCGTCATCAAGAGTTCCTGGGGCGGGAAGAGAAGACACGACCGGGGAAACAAGTGGTACGATGCACCATGCGACTGGACCTTCCACTTTGCATGCCAAGTCGCCCCAGGTAATTCATTTTCATGTAATATGTCTTAAACAAACTGTGATAACCGAAACTAGGCAAAAGGTAAAGGTGGACGACCGGTTTCTCTGGACGGAGCGTAATGCTCGTTCGTTTGCTGGTAGTGCAATGCGGCTTGCCACTGCTCGCTTTAGAACTTATACCTCCCACAACCAAAGTCAGGTAACCATTCACACCTGGATTGAGTGAGGAAATTCGTGAAAGTGCCTTTTCCAAGGACACAACGTCGGGACCTGCGGCACCAGAAATCGAACTCGCAACCTCTTGGTCGCTAGTCGAATAGCCTAACCTCTCGGCCACACGACGCCACTAACTGAAACTAGTGAACTATATATTTGAATATGTATATCATTAGTCTAGGATATTACACATGCCATTACTGTTAACGTCACCTGTTCCTCCGCAGGACGTGGTTAGGAGACACGCCCTAAAGCGGCTCCCCGACTCGCTCAAGAAGAACTGGAAAACCTAAAGGTAGAACTTTTCAACTCAAGCAAGAGTTTGTGCTGTTTGATGAGAACCAACTCAAGCAAGACGTATTTGAAATAGTTTTGTTTTCCAGATTTGCTGGTTAAGTGATAAAGTACAGTATGCAGTACATTGTACAATAAGAAAAAAAGGGCCATAACCCGATCACTGATAGTGAAATTAACTTGCAACACTTGTATCTGTTTTGGATGATTTTGTTAAGCATCCTACACTCTGACTTAGATTTCTACGATTCAAATTAATTGTAGTAAAAGACCAGCGCTGTAACATGCAGCTACTTATTGTAATATTAAGACAGAATCAGCAGTAACATTTTAGTTTGAATACTTCAGTAGAGTTGACGCTGTAGAATTGTGAGGAAATGTCACTTTTATTTCATCTTGGTTGGTTGAAATATCACCTCTCGGGCTGTTACAGATTTTCAATGGCTCACTATTTTAATTTTAATTGATTTCTATTTTTACGTAATAAGGATCTGATATGCTTTATTCTTTCATTGCTAACCTTATTGTATTGCATCATCATTTTAGAAAGATTTATTATAAATTTTAAGCTACATTGTAACCTACACTATCATATTCCTATTATTTGGCAAGAGAAATTCTCAAGGAACGATATCCTTACACCTCTGCCATCAAAGTTCGTTTGCCGTATCTAAAGAACCAACAAAAGACAAACAAGCTGGAATGTATTTATAGACTGTTTGACTGAAAAGTGAAAAAAAAACCAATATACTGATGTGATCTGTAGTAATGGACGGGATTGCTAAATGTAAATGTATAGTATAACCTTCAGCAATTTTACAAAGGTCATTTTAGAGCGTTTTTTCTGTTTCCTGGTTACTTTATGATACTGGTGTTTCATAAGAAAGTGTTGAAACACGTGAGCTGGTTTGCTTACTGCTGTTGGTCACAAGGATACGCGTAGTCTCATTGATTGATTCATTGATATTTAAATGTTTGAATATAGGAACATGTAAGTTATTCAATGTGAGCTTGTGATGGAAAAGTTTGGGAAGTGGCAAGAGTTCTTGAAGTCGTGCAACAAATGGTAATACTTTGAGTTGACTTGTAGATGGTATAATACATAGCATGTACTACTTTACTATAGCAGGATAGCAGACAACAAATATACTTTTACCGAACTACCATCTGTGTGAACGAACGAATTGCCCATCTCTGTGAACACATGACTGTTGAAAATTGGAATGTCAGTAGTTTGCTAAACGTGTAAGAAAGTTTATATAGTACATTGATGTGATCTTTGATGTATTTGCACGCTCAAAATATCCCAGAAAGATCGTACACAGGGTTATCATTCTGTTATATTGGAGGAAAAAGTCTGTGCGTTCAATGTGCATGGAAATGTACCAGACGAAAATAAGATAACTTTTAAATCAGAACAAAGTTCATGTGCATTGAATGGGTTGGAAGCACGAAATTAACAACTGGCATTGATCACCAAAATGTAACTTTTCACAGTGTGAATCATCAGCAAATTGAACGTTTGTGACAATAACAAGAAGTCAGTGAGATCATCTATAATGCTCTTTAATAAGAAACAGCTTGTAAGAAAGTACATACAGTGAATTGAACCTCACATGTACACAATCAGTGAGTTCATCTATAATGCTCTTTAATAAGCAACAGCTTGTAAGAAGGTACATACAGTGAATTGAACCTCACATGTACACACAATTATGAGAAACAAATAAAGGAAGTTGTAGCTGGATGCACGTAACTAAATTATATGAATTCTATCATCAATTGTGTCTTGGACTCATCCATAGCACGTTAGAAGCGATATTTACATACACCATTAGGTATGCTGAACTTTAGTTCTTCTTTCAACAACTTGCCACCGGATAACGTAGGGTGTCATTATTTGACGTTTACTGGGATACTGTGAAAAGAAGCCCATTGGTTTCGAAAAGAATATATTGGTTCACCATTTGTTTCAATAAGAATATATTGGTTCAAACATTTACCTTGAAAAAATGCTGCTCCTTCAAGTATGATAAACATTATTTACATCATATACTAGTAGATTAAACGAAAGACATCGTTATCATTCCTAAAGTACTGCTTGCGTGAAAAAATACATATAAACTATACATGAATTAGGCTCATGGCTAGATTTTATTGTCTTTTTATGCCTACAAACTGCCCAGCCTGCCAGGATCAGAAATGTCACCGGACCCTAACTATAATCTGATCACCTGACTGCGGGACAGGCTACATGTTTGCAGGCTCGCGTTCAGGCCGCTGAAACCCGCGTGGCG
>LZCU01174868.1:15575-29953 GCA_001663935.1 Asymmetron lucayanum | reverse complement strand
AAGTCGCGGTGTCCAAGCCGCCCCATGCTTCAGTGTCAACTCGCTTGGGGACCCCCGAAATGTAGGTGTATAGCAGGTGATATCCAGGTGGTAGGACTAAGGCATAAGACAAAGGGACCGACCTATATCTTGAATGATTCTGCAGAATGTTACGAAGAGATTTCGGCATAAAGTTTTCATACATCAGTCGACATCATAGAATTTGTTACATGTGGAAAAATGACAAGTAGATTTTAGGTCGTCGATCCAGTGTTTTTTTACCGAGGCGTTGTGGAACTGGTATCTGAGCGTAGCGGACAGAACGAAATACAGTGTATATGCAGTTATACATTTAAGGTGTTATATAACTTATACTGTAACCAGAACTTTTTGAAAAACAAGAGCCTTTTCGTCTCTGCAAATATCGTTTAGAAACTGGTTTATAAGAAACTTACACAGCCTTTTTTGTCATGTTATGTATTCGTGCAGCTATGGGCCATTTTCTTGGTTCACAAAATTACTGTTACGTACACAACCAAACCGAATCTTTCGCCAAACGTAGAAAATATGTCCGTTCGCTTTTAACACCCCACATCCCCGCGTCCCCCTCCAGAAGTAAGTCCTTCTGTATTGTTCCCCCTCAAAGGGGTGTGTCTTCAGTTTAGCGGCATCTCCCCCACAACACGGCCATTTAATACCAGTACAAAGGCCACGGCTTGTTTCATGTTCAAGCGCAAACAAAATTTCCTTAATCCCCTATATACGGTCTCTGTGGACGCTTCCACTCGGGGCATACACAAGATCTTGTAGGAAAACAACACCGGGGGCAGCTGAGAAGGGACGTTAGGGGATCGGGTTTGTTATGCTACCGCCGGGGTGCCCCTGTCCTCGCCACGCGCCCAGCTGACCGAGTTTATTCACAGAACCAGTAGGAAGTCTCGTGGAAGCGTGGCTTCAAATTCCCTGCTTTCTCACTCCCAACAGTTTCTACACATTTCAATTTCACCGTAGCACGTTGACCTCCCTTCAAATGCCGTTTCACAAACAAGACAGCATTTATGCCTTCTCAAATTTACTTCGAACCCAGCCTGAAGAAATTAAGATGCAAACTTCAATATTCCTTGCAGAATCCAAATCTTGTTTGATTTTGAAGCAAGTGTGGCGGGTTGTAGAGGCGAATGTGTAGTGACTGCCAATCTGCCTTGGGGACAGCCCTGAAAGGGAGACAGCCATCTCTAACGTAACGTACTCCTCAAAATGGCAGACAAGGTTAATGAAAATTATGGCTTCCTAAGAGCGCAGATATGATCACGTTTGTGCAATGTCGGCCCAGATACCATCACTTTCGTGCAAATGCTTCATTCAAGGGTGAAAGATCAAAAGGCGAGGGGCGAGGCGGGCTGGTGTTTGGCGGGGCCTGTGCCCCAAGCACCCGACCGCTAGTCTCCTGATGGATTATCGGTAGGCTGGGCGACGGTCAAGAACCACGAGTCTCTAAGCAGGGCCTACGCAAATGGGTCTCCAACACACGGGCTACTCACCAAAGTGGGGCGTAAGAGCTGCAGAGATGGGCCCAGATAGTGGCGAGGAAACCGCCAGGAGTAATGAAAATTACACAGGGAAGTGAGATGACAGACTTAAAGGTGAGGAGATAAAAATCCCATTTTCATAGCAGACGTTCGAAATGCATTTGATAAAAAGGCTGGCAAATTACAAAAGATGTGTGTTTTTTGACAGGAGGAGATATTAACAAGTGCAGAAAGAAGAGAACAAGTACATGGTTACCAGTGGGAACGAACGGATAGGTATGTACGATAGGAGAGGAAAATAACAAGCCGCACACGTGTTAACACAGGAACACTGTATCAAAGGCAGCTGTGTACAAATGTTTTGACAACTGTGTATCCCGTTAATACCATATCTATACTACCAAGCCGCCTCCCCAATTTTTACGCTTCGTCTCGAAGCCAAGCCGTTGAAATAACAACACTAACGGACTGTGAATATTCATTGACTATTGGTTCCAGCCTCTTCCTTTCTATCTATTCCTGTTCCTGGACCATTACCCGCAGCCAAGTGGCAATGGCTATTTTTGAGGTGAAATCGAGTGGTAGACACTCGTAACGAGTAATCTATGTCGGTTATCCGCACCGCTGGCTACCGTGGTAAAAATTTACTGATCGAAGCTTGACTAATCCTTGGCCGATACCCCAAATCAAACCCTAGATGCCGTTAGATAACGTATATCCGTTTTGCCCGATCCACTACCACGGAGTGCTTCCAGCCACCATATTTCCACCATGCCCACCGGGGTGTGCAGTATACACACTGTGTGCCTTCTCTCTCCACTAGCGGTAATTGGCGGGCCTACTTGCTAGTGAATGTAGGCTCAATTGTGATGGCTATCTCCAATGGGAGAGAAAAGGATGTAGTGTTCATTTGGTACCCACAATGCCATTAGAAACCGCGGCTTAACTAAACGAAGCAGAGCCGAGGAGGGACCAAAAGACGGCCACCTGCTCGCTGTGCAAACCTACGGCACAAAGCGCAGGGAACAGAAAGGTAAATGTTGACGATTGACGTTAGCCAGACACACTTGCCTCTTTATTTTCCAATTAACGCCGATTCTCCAGAAACATTTCAATGGCTTCCTGTGGTCACAAACAAACAACTGGGCACGCGTGGAGGTGCGCCCGCTCCTCGCCCGCGGGTTTGCCGCTACATTAACAAGGTGTTAGAATCAACGCTTCGGATGATTTAATCTGCTCGTATCCCTGGCCTGTCAACAAATACTTTCATGCGCCAACCAACCGTTCAACACATTTTAATCCCTTAAATTTACATTTTTCTTCCTCTGTCTCTCTCTCTGAAGTGGTTGTAACATCATTCTACTAATATCGTTTCTAATAGTTTATTTATCTTCATAGTATTTGGAGCTTTACAACCCGACGACGGGTTTTACATGTATGGTGAATTTGTAGGAGTTGCAGGCTGGTTTGGGTGAATGAGCGAAACGGTCCAAACGGCACGTCTCTCGGCAATGGTGAGGGCTGAACCTCCGGTAAAAAAACCCGAGTAGCGACCACAGCCAAATTCATCAAACCTCCCGGGCGACAGGGAAAAGACCGCACGGATAGAAAACATGCCCCGTTCCCTATCATTATACAATTCTTGCCCACTCAAGGTAAATCGCTTGTATATCATTATATCGTTATAGCCCGAAGTGATGACATAGGGCGGCACGAATATGTTGGTCGTGAGAGCGCGAGGTTTTACTACACCCATTCACACATGGTACACACGCCGCTGGCTTACCACAAATTTTCCAACGAAAGCCGCCAAGAAAATTCTTCTTTCACTGACCTACATTTGTTCAAAACATAGGAACGTCGTCGAGATATGTTCATTGTTTTGAGAGTATTTTTCAGCCTCGAGTCTATAGTTTTTCCATTCAGAAAGGGCACTGCTCCATATCGACATTTCATATATCATGATGACAGGTATAATATACGGTTAGGTATAACCTGCAACTGCGAAACAGATGTCTGGGTATTTTCAAGCTGTAATTTTAGGGGAATTTCAGCTAATATCTATATAATCTCAATTACAACTTGGATATAACCAAGGGTCCCAAGAAATAAAATAAGCTATGTATAGTGATGTACATACGTTAGCTTTCACTGGATTCGCTCATATACAGTAAGATCATTGTACACAACATACATATCATCCAGATCTTATAGCGGACAAGATATTAGAAATCGTCGATTTGGGATAACGATAAGTGTATTGGTCTATAGGATGGTTATTTACAAGGTTTGAAATCAAATAACTTAGGCTTATATTCGCCGGAAAAATCTACAAAATCTTATTCTAAATTGAAGTCGGATATAGGTCTGAAAGTCATAACAAGATTATCTCCTGGCGTAACATTTGATTGTTGCCAAAAATAAACAATGTACAGACATGTTTGTATTATGTAGCTTCGAGTAGAAGAGAGTACTGCCTGAGCGATTCCACAGAAAACTGGTACGGATATCTGCTTTAGATATACCTATTCCGATATTATAACACTACAGCAAATGTTTAAATTGTCCAACGTGTTAGGAGATATTATCTTGGATTATCATACTTTATCTTGTCGTTGTTGTTGCCCATATTTTAACGGTCTGTGGTATTGGTACCCCTAAAAACTGTACACATTGATCGCTGTATTATCACTACTCACAATCAGCCTAAACATAATATGGCAGTCATTGTACGCTGTATTCCAAGACATGGTTAGCTAGCCCCTGGCCCGATAAGGGGCTGCCTAATCGTGTGAAAATGTGCTTACCTTCGTAAGATCTTACTGACACACCCGTGGGAGACTCGTAGTTGCCGGGAGATGTCGCAGGGACGCACTCCCTGGTGCGCCAGTTCGACGATGCGGTGCCGAACCACATCAGGGAGCGGGCGGCCGTTGACGTAGACGCCGCCGAGCTGGTTCACTCCACCGTGACCTGCAGTGGGAACAGCGGAGAGAGGCAATCGTCAGCGAGCGGCCTGTCAACGTTAGAGAAGTCGTGTGAGTGGGTTCGTTTCGTGTCAGCGCGAGTTTTTTTCTCCGTGTACAAGCTAGCAAACGGTGCGCTCATGTGGTCAAGGGGTAGGAGGAGGTGGAGAAGCTCTGCCAATTGTAAGGTTGACTCAGGCTCACCTAACGTCGCGAACCTCTCTCGCTCAATCCCCAACCATGACATGCCGCCAATTGAGCGATTCGCCCCTCCTTGTGGCCTACAAGAGTGCACAAGCCTTGACAAGGAGGGCCCGGGCAGGTTTGGGTTCTGTGACACGTGGAGACGCACAGTGATAGCGCGGACCTCTGTTTTTCCTAGCTGCCGAGTACGACTAGCTCCCCTCCCACACTGAGACCTCTTGTGACCCAGTAAGATGATAGAAGCAACGCTGCCAACATGGAAAAAGACTGGACGTGAAAGAACGGCCTTGATTTGAACCCCAGTTTTTAATTTGGCACGACAAGGTAAGAGAAAAGAAGGCTTTCCCCGCGAGAATCACGCTTGTTAATCCCGAAACTGCGTCGATGCCGATTGCTCCATCCCCCCGTCGCCGCCGGTGTTCCACTCCCAACACCTTCACCATCAACACGAGTACAGCGTGGCGTACTTTATGATTCCTTTCTCCATCATATTCTCCGTCAGATATGTTTGTCCTGTTGGACCGAATTTGACGTAAAACGGAGGAAAACATGAACCGCCTGTGGAGGAAACCCTAAACGGGTCCTAATAAGCAAAACTGTCGGGGTCTGATGAGGAATAGGGCCCGGGAGCCCCGACTTTTGGTCGGCCGAATCTCGGAGGGAATACCCCGCTCTGTTCCTCTATTATGAACTCGATATTCGTAATAAAAGCCGCACAATACCTTCTCTTTTGCTATGCGCACGGCAACAAAGGCCGAGCCCGTTATTACAAGATGATTATTGGAAAGACCCAAGCGGGGAGAATAGAACTTTTCTCCGCTGACAGATTGGCACAGTCTCTAAAACCATGGCCTTCCGAGCCCTGGTGGTAAACTTCGTCATCTAAACAAATGCGACAACGGGAACAAAATGCCGCCGGACAACGCGACATCGTTCTGAAATAGCATTTCATATGGAATGGGCCTTTATACCAATGCTTGGGTGACAGACGACGGCGTATAAATCAGACGAGGTTTCCATTCACTTCGACTTAACAGTACCTGCTCCAGTCCTGACAGATAGACAGACCACCAGGACCATTACCCTTCCATCAAGACGTTTTTATCTTCTTTATCGTCTGTAGCGAAACGTCAGACTAGACCACATTGACTTAATTCACTACTGTTGTTCTCTTTAACATGGATATTTCGGGATAAAAGGAAAGTGTAATAGGACTAAATGAACATCAGGATTCTGCCGAAAAACGTGCGGAGCAGCGAGTGAGGACATTCGTGTCATGCGCGACGGTGGGGTGACAAATTGTCGAACTCAATTCCAAACTATCATAACACACGGACACAGATTTACACTCGAACTGACTGTCTCGCGATGGGGTACAGAACTACTCAAACTTCGGTGCGATTTTGTCCATCTAAGATTCCGATAGGAAGTATCGCAGTTGCTCAAAGTGGGATTCAGAAGTTGAAATGTTTTCCACTAAGGAACTTTTTAACACTGAGAACATGTCTCCATTGTAGCACATATCAAAACTTGTGAGAGTGGCTATAACTTTCCTCCACGTGTGTCACAGAAAGTCGATCGAATAAAACAATGTGTGATTCTTGTTTTTAGGTCTAGAGCTGAAATATTTGAAATGTGTGTCTTACTGGTGAAGTGCGGGATAAAACTCACTCTTACAGCTGTGTAAATCCATGGCGTGAGCGCGGTTGGCCTGGCCCGTACCCCCGCAGCAGCTGAAACACGCCAGCGAAGACGACAACGGTTTCCCTACAGAGGGATCACCGGGCGCCTGGGAGAAGTGCTCCGGGGCGACAGTGCAGGCCTGCCCGCCTGCTTGTCCTGTGTGTGCCGGGGCCCACAGTTTGGGGCCGGGGTATCAAAGCCACAGCCTGTGCAATCCGTTCACCAAAGGATGTATGAAAGGTGTTCTCTTTCCAGTCCTCTTCTTGGCAGGACAGTTCCAGTTCAGAACAGAGGCAACTTCTTAGACTGGGACCAGTCCTCGTGGCACGGGCACGGGGGTACAGTCGTTATACGGGAGGGCCAATTGAGGCTAACCGTGACTCCAGGCGTGCCGAGCCCCCTTGGGCGAGTTCACTTCACTACTCAACTCCGCCGATTGCGATCTCAAGACGTTACCGCGTGGCGAAGGTCTCCCCTGCGGTGGGCACGCGCATGTGTGCCCGTCAGCTGTGTGTGGAGGTCCGTATGAGTGGAGCAGGAATCGGTCCGGTAGTCACGCCGTGGCTGGACTGAGCAGGTGGTCTCCACTCTCCACTTCTCAGACGTGTACGTTACCGGCCGACACGTAAGTAGCCCTGGTGCGCACGCTCAGTACCAAACTACACCCCCTCTTACTCGTCTGCACTTGCTCCACTGATCTTCAACTATGTTCGTCAATTTCGGATAGTCCTTACAATATAAAGCTCTTGCAATGAATATTTAATGCCATCACTTCCCCCCAGGGCTTTCCTTCTCCGAGACGCAATTAACAAATTCTAGGCACCGTGACCACCGGTTGGTGGGAGGGTTTTGGGAAGGGGGCTCATGTGCGCCTGGACGTCACCAAGTCCCCCAGAAGCCATCCCAACATCAACAGTACAGCCCTTCGTAATGCGGTATTCATTAATACGTCGTCGGTCCTACACATTAGCAATTACAAGGGGATCTGAGACCACTGCCAAGCCGCACAGGTACGCTGCAGTCACTCGGGGGAAATATTAGCGGCCAAAAGTCCTGTTAATTTCACTGATGGGCTTGGGATTACACTATATTACATTTAATAGACTGAGCACTACAAAGGCTCAGTCGGGTTGAGATGATATTATTAGTTTAACTAATTGATCCCGACCAGAGATGATTGTTTCTCTCCGTCAGATCGGATTTCCCGACGCGTTGCGCATTTCTTGTCTCCTGGCCCCCTTTCCGCGAGCTTCTGTCTTGTATTGTTTCCCTCGACTGGCTGCATTGTTGGTGGGATTACGCTATGCGGTGTTGTTCTCATATAGTCTTACTGAGCCTGGAACTCACTCCCCGCACCCAGTACCAAGCCTTCCAGCATGAGAAAGTACCTGTGAGTCCACATCAGCACTACTTCACCAGGACGGTAGTAGTTCGTAACGACAAGGTCACGGTGACAGTCAGCCGATCGTCCGACCGCAAGGGTTAGGGCGAAACCAATGGGGAAACAATTGCCGCAAAACGGGAGCAGGTGAAGACCAGTGTGCGAGTGCACGACACTCGGCGTCTCCGACGTTTTGCAAACACAACATGTAAAACACGATCTTCCATAAGTCCGTTAATATTATCTAACTCCAATCTATCTTCTTGAACGTTCCGTTATCTAAGTTTATTACGCCGGCGCCAATGCTGGCTCCGTCAGCGGAAGCTAGCGACCCGCAACCCCGATGGATGAATTTCCGCGCCGGAGACAAGGAAACTTTTGTGATCACTTTTGGTCACTGTCGTCATTTATCTGCCTCCCGCGGACAGGCAGGAGGAATCCCCAGTGGCGACCTTGGTGCCGAGAAAATCAAACCGACGCGATGCAAGTTCGCGTTGAAGACTTATTGGCTCATTAATGTCGCATTGATTACCCCTTAATTGTGATAGATTGAGGAAAGATGTGCTCGGGTTTTGTAATATCCACCCTGTCAACACGACGAAAGTTGTTTTACCCCCGATTCCCGGACCGCCTGCCCATCAACAAGTCATTATACGCCGTCCTTTCAACTTGGAGGAACACCGTTCCCTGCTGAACAACTTCAAAACTGAAAAAAAGTCTTATAAGCGACAGACTTTTTACAAACTGGGAAAATGTCACTTTGTTTGACTCTTTAGGAACGAAAAGTTGTCTTCGCCGATTCGAACCGCCGCTGTGAATTCCTCCAGTAGCCAGCTGCGAGGGATAACTCACTGCGGCGTTTTTACCGAATATTTGCTCCAAGCATTTTATGAAACCTGAGTGCGGCCGGCGAAATACGACTGAGAGAAACATCTGCCAAGTTCATACCGAGGAGTCAAAGTTAACAACATCCACTGGAGTTTGGCAGAGCTCATTGTAGGTGTCATAGGACATCTGTCCGGAACAAAACCGTATTGACAACTACTATGCGCAAAATTAGAGTGTTTTTATCACCACTGGACACTATTGTTACCTTGTATTATATTGTTCGTTTCTATTACGTTTTAAGATCTACTTTTGTTATGATTTCATACTAGTGTAAGGAATACGTTATCAAGTTTGGGACAGGTGTATGGCTGTAAATGATATACGTTTTGAGAAAAAAAACTTGTCCATTATGTTAGCGTTGTTGCTCTCAGCACTACCTTGGACTAGCTCCAGTAGAACTCGTTTCCAGCATGTATCGCCTAAGAACATGGACTTTGGAAGAACCTCGACTATTTCAAATAAGCGCTTTTATGTTTTCTTTATCACAAAACACGCGCAATACTGATTGCTTCTAAGAAATTAGTCCGTCTTGTTCAGAGTAGATTGATTACCGCACCTTAATAACAATATAAACATTCATGATTTGAACATACGTCCAGGTCCAACTAAAGGAATTTTTAACTTCTCGGCAATCAGCTCCGTGCAACCATGTCAAACGACTTGTTTTTCTTTCTTGTTTTGTTTTGTGTGATAGAGACTGCTTAGCTACTGCAAACGTAGTTCATAGAGATATATGGCGGTAAACGCTATCTATGATGTTAGCACTGTTATGGCATGGTTTGGTCAGATAGATACGGCAACTGGCGGGGCCTAGATACGGCCGAGAAAGGCGCAAGTGGAAGCTAGCAGGTAAGTGTATCATTAGGGAAATATGACTGCCTCCGGGGACATGCGTGTACACGTGTATTTAGAAAAAAATCGTAAATTCATTGTTGGGTGTAAAAAACGGTACTTTTGATATGTTCCAGACAAAATGCACACATCAGCAACTTCCGCTTTATGGACATTTTGTAAACAACATTGATTTTGTTTGGAAGAGCACATTTGAAGAAAAAAACTTGTCATTTGCAATACTTACTATACCAGACGGTGGTGACAGGTACTGAAATCGTAGTTGTTTCGCAGGACTGTCCAGTGGAGAAGTGCTGAGACGGTCCCGATCACAATCACGGTAAGCAGCCTAATAACTGCCCATTCTTTATAGCATTTTGATGATAATTTAAAAGGATTCCCTCGATTCAATCTGAGTGTAAATGTCCGCCATGGCTTTTATTGCCCGGCTTTTAATATTGGACTACGCATGAGCCTATGGGCAGGCGGGCAATAAACGATCTGGTTTAGGGTCCCCATTTATAATTATTAAGAACTGCAGTGGCAATTTACACTTTATAACGTTTTATAAAATGATTCTCGGTTAGAATCGAGCGCCCATAAATCTTGCTCAGTGCTGAAGGGAAGCGCTCGATCAGGCGGTGGCCTTCCTCGATCTGAGGTAATATCGTCTGACTCTGAGCCCACTCGCTCAATGTCCGCGCCGATCTGGCTGCCTGGCAGTACGTCTCGAGCTTACGGCCCCCACTTAGTCACACCGTAAGTGGGTGCGACGCGAATTGATAGCCGAGCGCTGATACCGGTGCGGATATCCGAGCAATATTGGGGCATAATGCGAAAATATGTTTCCGGCGATCGCGCCTTCCGTTTGGAAAGGAAGCGCTAATAAAGTGATCGGCTGATGGCGGGATCGATTGCACCTCGCCCCGCGCGTGCGTACATGCCGCCGACTAAAAAGCTCGAAAATCGCCGTGACGCTCCCATCTTTGAACGGGGAGAGCGGGAAAGCGTTCGTGGGAAAGCCCAAAGGAAGTCAAGGCGTGAAAATTGATGATTTAATCTATTGGTGTCTGGATATGTGTCGAAACGCACACGCCAGCCCGTGACCGCTATCAGCGTAGAGTCACTCTCACCAAGACCCTGTGGCTGGCGCAACCGGAGGGATCCTCAACCGAGTGTGCTTACTTAATAAAATAATACAACTTAAGTGTGCAAAACCTCGTAATGGCCCAATCTATATGGTAATTGCGTTATGAAGCCTTGCGCGCCGTTGGACGGATGAGTGGCGTTAGTACTTTGGTCACTTCTCCTTTCTTATTTTTTTATTATCCCCTAGTTTTTAAGATTAAGGCGGGGAATCAGTCAGGTAATGTGGCGTGAGGTGTCTACGGGCCCAGCCAAGCGTCGGCTGGGTAAAGTGAGCGCGAAAGCGCGGGGACGGAAGGTGGCTGATAATATAGGGGAAAATACTAATTAATTCAGCGATCTTTGTACCCCGATCTATCAAAAATGAAGCGGGTTGCCCCCGACTAGCTTTCCTTGTGTCACCAGCAAATCCGATGTGGAAATGTCATCTTTTTCAACTCGCTGGGCTGGATTGGGAAGGTGACAGAGGGAGAGGAGAAGCCCCCCGAGCTCCTGAACTCCCTGACCCGGTGAGCTGCCTGCCATCGCGATTCTCCCAGCCAATTTCCCGAATCCGCCCCGGTGGCACGCCGGGTGCAATCGGCTGAACCTAACAAAAGGGGAACAAATGTCGCCTTCGACTTTTAAGAGGAATCTGAGCGATATAAATATGAATTAGTTCTGAAAAAATGGATTGGGCGGACTTGAATAATATACATCCTCGTGCATGCAGTTTATTTGCATTAAAGGAACAACACAAACCTACAAATTAGTACAATGCTCTTTTGCAGAATACATTGTATTACTAACTCTTTGGAAGCAAAAGAGTCGCAACAATACGAATGTAAAAGTTATTAAGTTTTCACGCAGCACTTTGTCATAGGACAAAGGTAGAATTCGAAAATGAGCAAGCAGTAAAAAAAAAACAGAATGCCTTCGGGAGAAATGTCAATAAAACATTGTAGCTTGAGTACATGTATAATCCTGTTTGATCAAATGACAACACGTTTTGGAAAAGTGTGCCCTATTTGGAAAGTCTAAATCCTTACATATAAGTATTTCAATGTGCTTCTTGACTTTGTACTTTGTTTTCCCAAGTGAAAACAAGTAAGGAGTTTCTCAGTTTTTAAGTAAGGAGTTTCAACAGTTTTAAAGTAGGATGTTGTCACCATTGATCCAACAAAGTTACTACATATTGTTTATCAACATATCTAGTCAAAGTTCATTCAACTCAGGCCATACCAGGGGTATTTGTCAAAGTTTCTAGTATTCTTTGAGATCAAATGTCAGTAATCTATGCGATATTGAACTTGGATAACACGGGGCAGTCTGATTCTATAAAATGTCTCATTGTTCCTTTACGAACTTGAAGTTCGTTTCTTGAAATCGACAAGAAAGCGTTGTTGTCCATTTTACATCTTCACCATTTCTCTCCCATCGATGAACTTTGTGTTTTACCCCCATTCCGCCATTTCTGATGACTTTGTAATGAATCGGCGCCCATCAGTGGTGTTATACCCCTGGAATGTTTAGGACTTCTACATAAAGTCGTGTGGCTCATTCTCCGCTCGACTGGGGCCTGCCAGCGAGAGACACGCTCCTTTTACACGCTCGGTAAGCAGCTTAATCTCCCGATGCGATATACTAAAATACACCCCGGCATTAACATAGTTTGACTGCTTTAAAATTCAAGTGAACCGTGGAGTTCTGAGGGAGAGAGACTTTAGTGTCACCTCGATAATTGTTTTGAAGGCGACCTGCGTCAGAAGCAGTGGAGAGAGAAGAACTTGTCTGGCGATGAAAATGGAGATAAAGGCGGCAGTGCTGTCTGGGGGACACAGGGCGCTACTTGGGAGTTATCGGGGTATTCGTTGGTGGGTTTGGAGGATTTGTAGACCTAGATAAAAACAAGGCGTTACGCTAAGCAAAGTGATGGGACGCTAAGCAAAGTGATGGGGAAAGAGAAGAGAAATAGACTCGTAGATATAATGGAACTGGCCCGACAAGAACTTCTCTGAAACCAACTGAGCAAAAGATGGTTTGAAGACGTTGCCCATCATAATGTTCAACTGAAGAGGCTTTCCGGTTTCACATTTGAATTTGGTACTTCATGTAAGACTCTACCATCTTCAACATGATTTTCTTCGGTATTACATGAGTAATATAAGTGTCCAGATCGTGCTTCGTCTTTGGATCATACGCGGATCAACAAGTAAACAGGTGTGCTGCACTTTGCAAAGAATAAAAAGTTGATTTCAATTTCGGACAACGTGGCGATAGAATACTATATTTCAAAAGTATACAATTGTCCACGTCTACTACACCACACACGGTGGTAAGAAAACGGCTTTGGATCACTCGTTTTGTTCAAGCGACTACACTAGCTGACTTCCACGTGGTATCTCGTTACAACCTTGTATGTCTTCACGAATGTGTCCCCTTTTCAACAAAATATAAACCATCAGACCATTCCATAAAGGTAAAAACACAGCAAAGCGAGGAGTTACTTGCAAGAGTTTTGCCTTGTCCAACATGGAACTCCGGGCTATACCGCTTGACCACACAGACTGCCATTACAGTGGCTCTGTACTACCGCACGTTTTACCGTGGACAAACCACCCTAACCACCTCGCTGCCAGCGGCCGCTTAACGCCCTCTGTGTGTTCAAGTAGGCGTTTTTCCAGCTGCGGACAGCCAGGCCTAGTTGTAACATTTAATGCCCGATATCGCCATTTACTAACATCCATCGCTCGGTTCCCCTACATTTGTCAACCCAGCGAGTCTGATGTGTCTGTTAATAATTGAAAAGTCATACGTTCATCTGCAACAGAGTCCATCAATGACTGGAGGTGAACGGGCGGCCGCGGCCTACCGTTAGTACACATTTCTCCTGCCCCCACCCTGGTGGTAATTCCGTCAATGACCCCACTACGACCCTACTACACCCCTCTACCTCCTATACCCAATGTTAGAGCCCGCTATAATCGAATAGCGACACACTTCCACGGCTTTGTGCTTGGTAGGTGAACACATCAGTCGCTCACTCCACCCTCGGGCGGTGTCCCGCACCTGACCCTGACCCCTAACACTGCCAATGTACAGCTTTCGGCTAAACGCCAATGTTCAACTCACATATAATTGAATAGCGGTCCATTGTGCGAATCTGTGCGCATCTGTGTTGTGGCGAAGGTTCAGACTAGGGCAGACTCGAACCATTTGTAACTGTCCACGCGATAAGGGTGATTTTTGCACCCCCCGGCAAAGACCTACCGATTACCGGTGCGACCCCTCTACATTGGCTTATTTTGACTGCTGATGTCAGTAGAACACGATCTGATCTTCGACAGAATACAAGAGGTACACTATCTTAACCTGCTGTAAGGCTATCTATCAGTCATGCCCCTGGTAACTGGCCGCATCGCAAATGGCTGCTATGGATAGGATAGGCTAGCAGCGTGGTAAGCGTGACTTTTCCTGGGCACAAAACACTACCGCTATGTGTAGATCGCACAGCTTCGCATTCGGTTCTGGTTTCCATCTTGAATGGTAAGTATTAATACTCTAGTTATAATCTGAACATGGGTAGTACAAAGAACTGTTAAATAACGCACAGTAGTGGATAAGGAATCGTCGGAATTGTGCCGCCATTAACATGCCCATGCAGATTATCATCGTATAGGAAAGGATACTAAATTGTTGTTTGATAATATATCGTTAACAGCCAGGACTTCGATTTTGACATTCTGTCAATACGATATTATCTTGTGATAAATCAGACATCGACAATAACTT
>LZCU01174868.1:0-15533 GCA_001663935.1 Asymmetron lucayanum | reverse complement strand
CTGGATATAGGCGAACTTTTTTAGTATTTACCAAAAAATCTGTACAATCTACCAGTAACTTTGTAAAAAATGGCTCTGAAAGTCTTTTGGTTTTATCAATTATTTGTATGACAGTAGTCAGTACAAAGGTGAACGCAAGGTTAGCACAAAAACGGAAGATGTGAACGAGCCTACTGGACTGACCATTGGCAGTGTCCAGCAGGTCGACTGCACCAACGTACCAAAGGGTTGCTTCAGACGGACATCAAAGAATCTCACCTTCAAGAAATCTCAGGAGGGCGCTCGGGCATTTTTCGACCTTTCTCTCACCGCCAAGGTGACAACTTTGGCTGGGCACCCGGTACGAGAACAGTTTCGTATTTGAACTAGGTTGGCATCGTTACATCATAAAAGGGTATAGGATTGACCATTGGAAATTCTGCGGGTCCACTGCAATCCGCTGATCATCACCATTCAAAATGTCATTATTTTTTAGTTTCTAGGTGTACGACATAGCACTGGTAGCAGCTAACAAGCAAGGATTAGTTACTTCAGTAATTTAAGTATGTTCCTATTTACGTTCGTAATTCCAGGTTCCATCCATTTGCTTAAAATTTCTAATGTCTGTTTGGTAAAACGTTTTAAAATTGGTCTGTTTTGGACGTAACATAGAACACCATATTATTGCACACACGTTGCAGCGAGTTCCGAGCTCCCCGTGGCTAGTATCTCACAGTACACAGTACAAACAGTGCAGTCATCCGAACTCTAGCCACTGTTTGATGCCATTGGGCGAGCGACATGGAAGAGGGGTGTTGAAAAGGTAATGTAAATAATCAGATTGCGCGCAGAACAAATTTGCACCTTTCGGCTCGATCGATTCTATTTATTATTGAGTTGAGTGTCCATACAAGGGAGGGAAATTCAAATAGTAGAAGTTCTGGATAGAGTGCGTCCGAACAAAAGCAAGCCCGCGCTCGTGTTTTCCTTCACAGAGTAATACATGTGTAGTGATTGACGGAGGAATACACGTTTTCAGTGATGAAGGGTAGCTTCTTATTGTGACAAGGTTTCACATGTTATTTCGTATACTTTTGCAGCCAAAAAACATGATTTTAGCTTCTCGAATATAACTTTCAATTTCATGGTTGGCACGCCTGAGCGCGCCTACCCTGTATTAAGAAAACAGAAATGGATAAATAAATAAATATTGCCTTCTGTACATAAACACTTTTCTTCCTCGATTGCATTCGTCGGTTTGATGAAGAATCTACATGTGCCTTATCCCATTTCAGTCTAAAGAAGGTGAAATCCTGCTAACACTATGTCGCTGCCAAGTTTAGACTACGCCCTTTCCAACATCTCTATGAAGAGAACATCAACAATGACAAGTGGTCTTGTAATTTTATTAACGTTCCTCTTTTGTGGCTATTTTTACCGTCCCTTTGTTACATTACAAAAGTTAACACTTGTCTAAAATATCTGAAGTAACACCATTGTTCCACACAAACCAGGGTTACAGTGTGTTCAGAAATGGACAAAAACAACGAACACCTCCTGTGAGAGCACGCCAGTTTATAAAGATTTCTTATATTTGCAAGTTGAGGCACACTTAGATGAGTTGTTTAACCTGCCCAGAATGAAACTTGAAGATTCATCACACTTATTCTATCCTCTCTCTACACAAAGTCTGTGTGTTGTTGGGACCACAGTTATTATATAAAAAAGGAGGAAATCTATTATCAAAGATCTCAAAACACATTGAGCTATCCCCAACAGAGTTCTTCCACTTCTTCAGTTCGCGCATTAACGCTAACATTGTTGCTACAAATAGAGTTCATACCACCTTATTAGTGCTTGGGGCGAAGCAAGTGTAACCTCATTAAGACCAGCAACTGCCACCAAGGACAGAGGAAATGTGAAATTCCTGCATATTCTGACTGTAGTTCAAACCAAAGGACTGTGGGCAGTTCTCGACCATTTTATTATCTAATTCCTCAAGCCAATGTACTACCTGGTAGGTACTTCTCACAAGTTAGTCCTAAGCTGCAGCAGATGTCTGGTTATTACCAAATCCAAAGCCTTCTTGAGAATGTCGGCAGGAAAGAGGTCATGTAATCTGAAGGTAATCTTTGGTACGAAGTAGGCCAACAAGCATCACCTTCTTCAACCTTCAGTGATTTCAGATTTTCTGCCAAAAATTAAAAACACGTTTGAAGTCCATCGTGGTTTTGGCAACAACATCACGATCATAAATAAGCAGGACAGGTAGACAGTTTTCCAGTTAGTATGCTTTTCTAACTAAGATCAACACTCGGCAGTTCAAGTTTCAATCTCGGTTCTTCCACCTGCTCGTCGCTTTCAAATGTGTCATCTGAGTAATCTCGGTATAAAGCTGAACAAGATGGTCGTTTAAGATCACTTCGAACAAAAACAGTACAGCGACAAAGTCAGGGGAAAACGACGTAATTGTAGTAACTGTCAGACTAGTTTGTAGAACCTTGTGTATCTTGTAAAGTAGACTCTTGCTCCAGTGTCTATACCTGACAGTTGAGGTTCTCCTTCCCACAAGCTGTCGGCACTACAGTTGTCGGATGTAATAGAGAGAGGGAAGCACGAGGGATTAGCGGGTCTGGACTAGGCAGACAAGATGGACCAAGTTTGACATTTAGGGAGGGAAGGTCTAAGATGGGCAATATTAAGCCAGTCGGCGGGCCAATATCCGGGCAGATTATCATCTTACAAAGAGATAATATCGAGATATGCGGCGCGATAGCCTTGCTCTGGGACCCAGCTCGATCCGCCAGCCTCTGAACCACCGCATCGCCCTCGGGCCGACCGTCGGGAACACTGATTGCAGCCGCCGATACGGACTTGCCCGAGATAACGTGCTTGCAGTAAAAATCGATCTGTTGACCGTATCGGCACCTCACCGACCATATCAGACCGCTACGTCACGCGTCGATATTATCCCCTTCATTGCGCACCATTTCATTTTGGCTGCGGGAGGTTTTGGGGGGCTTGTGGGGCAAGCGATTGTTTCAGATAGCGCCTCCGTGGCTACGGTGACCAACCCAATCGATGGTAGATCAGCTGACCTTACACAAAAACTGATAACGTACCTCAGTCGTCGCTACTAGTTGGTTGATGATATGATTTGGAAAAGCAAAGAGTGTGCGGAAAATGCAACGTAAAAGAATGAGAGCAATCATCAAACATTGATGGAAGATTGATAGAGGAGAAGAATGGGAAACTTCGGAAAGAAAAACAGAGCTATCATGATCTGATTGCTCTAACATGGTAGAACGGTAGTGTGGCCTTTGTGGTTGCAGTATGCAGAGTTTTTTTTGCAGACTTGTCCAAACGCCATCTCATGAAATCGCTATGGAGAGGAAGTAATTCAAGAAAAATAGCTTTGCCATGACTTAAGCAATATGGAACTCGGAAATGAGCCAAACAGGACCAATATGCAAGATCTTCAACTGTAAAACATGCAATCAAATTCTCCCACAGTTCTATTTTGCTTTAGAAGTAATCAGCCCTCACTAAGAGGATCTCTGTTCTAGACGACTCTGTACCTTTTCGCTCGTCTGTAATAAATGCTTTGTTGTTGTAGATAGGAATCACCCCGGGGCGATCCCATTTCCACAGGTGTTGAAAACTTGGAGGCTGTTCACACCTGTTTATAGACAACCACTGGCAAGTTTGGTCTGGCAATCATTTGGCTAAAACAAAAGGCGGGCCACTGAACGGGTCATTAGGCACGCCTAGACTTCCACCAACAACATTCGATAGCATGGGAATCTGCCGCTTTTTCTAAGAAGATGTCGCAGGCAGTGAGTCTGTGAAGGTATTTCAGAACCAATCCACATGCATTGTTTTGAGGTCACTTCATACTGTGAAAAGCAGTCTTCGTGCTTAACGAAACTAAAACTTAACTAAAACTAAAAAATTGTTTCAAACTGAAGTAGGTTATTCTTATGAAGGTTCTCTGGCGAAACCAAAAAAAATGGTGAAAAATTCTCGCGTTGTTTGGTCTGATAATCCCTAAATGTGTTATGAAATTAGTGATTTCCTACGGATCAACCAAAATCGTCTTTTAAGAACGTTTAAAGTAGGAAACAGCTTGGGATTACTTTGCATGTGAACAAAGGATTAAGAGAAATTTTGCATAAACCTTACGTCAATTTTCTAACCGAAAACAAATCCTCCTGTTGTGTGGTGCGGCTCTCGGAGTGATTCCTGGTTCTCATCTTCACACATTGTCTTCTACAGCCGTTTATTCTAGTGTCTACATCCACCCGAATTATGCAAACAATACCATTGTGCCGACCCGCATTTTGTAGTGCTCGGTATCCACGACTACACGAGTAAAGGTTTGTTCAAATGAAGCCCGGGAGAGGGGAGGGGGGAGTAAACGGATTATGCCAGTCCCTCTGAGAAAGCCGCAATTTAATTTCTCTCTCGTTAGTAAACTATTAGTCCGCCGACCTGGTATAATCCCAGAGCAAACGTGGCTACCGTTCTGCAGGTAAATACACTCGGCACAAGTGACTCACCTGGGCGGTGAAGGAGGAACAGATGAGGAAACCCGTTAGCTGGACCATTCCGTCAGATACTATCCTAAATCCCATCTATTGTACTTATGTAGACATCCGCTAAAGCTTACCGCATTGGTTTTACATACAAGCTCCTATTGTTTCGCTGTGGAGGTAAAACGTACGCTACTTTCCAAGCAAAGTGCACTATGATCCAAAGTTGAGACGGAAAATGAAGGAAGCACAGCCTTACAAGTGCACTACTAGTTTGTTTTGCAGTATTACAAATGGAAAGAGAATAGAAATTCCTGTACAATGTTGCGATGAGTCGAAATTCTCGAAAAACCATTTGCTACGTTCTGATAACACATTTGTCTGGAGTTTTGACGAGACAAACAGTTCTACTGTGTTCAGTAGGACCCAAGACACCAGGCCAAGATAATTTCATGGACAACATCGTATCCAGGACACACTAGTGACGTAAGGGGCCTCCTGTTGGGGCCCTCATCTACAGGTGCATCCATGTTTATCTAACTAATCACCTATCAAAGGTTTACTGCTAAACCCGGGCCCCATTGATAGCCTAGTACTCACCCACTTCAGTGTCTGCTTGTGTGGAAGCCATACAAAGCGTTCCTTGTTGACTCAGCCCATGTGTATTCACCTTCTCCAAATCAGGGCGCAAAGCAAATAGTGCGATATGCCCCGCTATGTCTGCTCTGTACTTTACCTATCAGGTGTTAAACGTGTACATTAGTGCTCACCCATCCCAGCCGCGGTTTGCCTGCTATCAAAAAGCCATTTTGAAGATAAGACTTGATAGAACGTAGGAGAACAAAATATGGCGGGATAGACTGGGAACTGGTGGCAGCTCACTAGGGCCTTACTGTGATGGAGTTTGCAGCAGGGTGAGAAACTGGGGTAAATTTGTGGTCACTTTAATTTGCAGAAAACATTTGCAAACTATCAATTCGTAGGACAAAAGAGCGAAGGCATGATGCAAAATGAACCACGGTTTTGTGACATATACCCTGTGTGCTCATTCCTTTTAACTAGTTGTATAATTCAATATGTCTGTAGCGAACTAAATTAGGGGTGTCAAATTTATGTGGAACTTAGAAGCTATTTCAGACCGGAATCCAAAATAGTCTGCCATGTTCACAGTTTTAACAAAAAACTCTGTCAACTGTTTCTGTATTATTAAATATCCTGGTCTTTCCGGATGCGGCCATGACAGTACATTTACATGGGGGGTTGTTGTAGTCCGATCGAGTTTCTGTTGGGAAAATGGGCAAAATTCCCGTTTATTTTCATTGCGGACCTTTGTTTGCCCGGCGGTAGGACATGAAAGCTGGAGAGCGGCCTCCTTGCCACTTGTTAACATGGTTAAATGGAGAACTCGTGTACATGTGTTCACCTTTTCAACACTCAAAGGACAGGGCTGAAACCTGTGTAGCGCCTACGACAATGTCAGGGGGCTGGCCTACATACGACAAATCTGACTAAACTGGCTGCATTTTCTGTGTAGTAAACATGTTTGTGGGCCAGTTTGTACGGTTTTAAGGGGGACTAGTACAGGTATGCTTCCCCGGGAGAAGAAATACGCCGCCGGCATTTCTTCCCCGTGTAAATCACCATGTAAATATACACCGGAAAGACCCGGCATACCGACGCCACTTCCTCCGAATTAGGGAAATAAACTACGCCCATATTCCCACCTTCATTTTCCCCGGAATCCCACATTTCCATGCACTCCACAGGTAGAATTCTTAAGAGCATTCCTTTCATCATTAAGACGTGCTTTTATCTTAAGTTGGGTGACCTGCATTACTTAGCACAGAATCAACATGACAACTGGGACGGCAGGTTAGCTCACGGGACAGATAATCGTTTACCTCTGTGTTTGGTCAGTTTTTGTTCAAGTCACCAAAACATAAATAGAATGTCGTGCTAACTGCCTAAGACAGTAGTAAGAGCAAACCGTTCTTGGCAAATGCTGGAGTTTTGGATGGTAAAATGCACCCGGTGTTTTAAACGGACCAAAAAAAGTCACAAAGCACAAGTCGTAAAAAAGTATTTCAAAACCTCTTAATCCTTACATCAGATGTGAACTTCCACTTCGAAACGTTTCATTCATACATCCTGTCCAATTTCTTTTACAGCAAAGTTAAAGAATAGCAAAAAAGGACAACAAATGCCTAAAACAAGTTTTAAAGCAAAATCACTTTGTAAACTATAGACTTTTTGTGTTGTGGTACAATTCACCTAACCTTACAAAGATTTTAGTGAAAATTAGTCTCGATTCGTTATCAGTAATAACAACAACAAGTGGCTTTGAAGAATTTAAGTGCCCGACCTCATTTGCATTCCCGTCTGCCATTTATAGCCAGGACGACCCTGAGATGTATTATTCCCCTGTTTGTGAGGCCGATGCCCCCTGGTGGTGTTTACAAGTTTGTCTATTGTTCCTTAGAAGTAAAGGAAATGAGTGCTGCTCACCTGACTTTTTAAACACATTGGGCATACTACCGGTTAGACTTCTCACTATAAGCAAAGAACAGTTTTATGCAAAGTTGTGGAATGCCAAAGCCATGTTTTCTTGGGTAGCGTGTTCAAAACAATTTTAACCAACGTAGCGACGTAAACAAAAGAAGGGTCAGGGGCTTAGGAACCACAAAAACTGTTCAACTTTAGAAGCACTTGATGCAGAAACGATGTTGATAATACATTATTACATGTACTACAATTCCATGCCTACCAGGAATGACTGAGTGTTATGCTAATGATATATCTACATATGCAGTTAGGAAAACACTTCTAACACACACTTATGACCATGTTTTCTGTATCGAGTATCAAGTTTCAATTTAACGTGTTGTGCAAGAACTAATTAAGTAAAAATGGCCGGAAAATGTAAGATGTGACCTGTCTATAGACGGTACAGTAAAGTCTTACATTATACTTAGACACAAGCTTCATAAAGGGCCAAGTATAATAATTAAATACTGAAACTTTTAAGATAGAAAAGCCCATAAAACTGCTAATGTAATCAATGAAGAGAATCAGCTGTACACAAGAGTTACTTGTGGGTATATGTACCACGCGCTTTTACCGTAGTTGAGTATGTACCACAGCCGCACTGGAGTACTATGGAAATTCAACAAAAGTATACAAAGTATGAGTACTAAGAAATATTAGAGGCAAGTGGCGATGCTTACGGGGTCAAACTATCCTTGCCACTTATTTGATTGGCTTCTTGTCTCCCCTTCCCTCATTCGTAATTTAAATATACCGACGACCAAAGGACTAATTCAATGAGACGAAAGCTACACTTTATACGACTGGTTTGTTGTACCGTATGTGTCCACACGGGTCCACCTGTATGAAGCTATGTGTGGCTGTAATTCCAGCAGTCTGGAGTCAGCTAGTGTGAAGTTGTCGGACATGCACGGTGGAGTGCGCTTGTGTACTTGTCTCATCTCGGCAGCAGAGCATGATACCCCCGTCACATCACCACACGATCATATTTCTCCCATTTCTATGATAGATACGGTGGCATGAGTTTCGACATTTTTCCAAGATACGGTCGGTGAAATATTGCCCTGGTCCTGGGGACACTAAGCTTCGCAAATAACACCTGTGACAGCCAAACAAAAAATTCGCCACCAAATTCATCAAATTTCATGAGTTTTGATACCGATGGGGATGAAATTACAAATCCTATCGAGTTATCGGCGTGCTATCGCGGCGGACCGGGCTCGGCCAGCATGGCGACCCCGGCAAATATGGAGCGCCTAACACGGATTATCCCAGGCGAGATACGTGAGATAAGCGTTATGTATTGCTGCAAGGGTGCTTGCCCTTGGAACGGCCATCTATCAAACCTTATGCACTTGTTCGCAACCTTTCCAACCTGTGAGGGCTAAGTAAGGTAAACAGAATATTTCTCAGTGATCTTCTCGAAAGAAACTTGTCTCAGGGCTCTTGATGGTCAGTCCGTATGTTTATATATTGTTTTAAAAACTGCACTTGATAGATTCTTCATTAGGACTAATAGACTTGCACTTGCACCTGCCTGAAGTTGGAGTCCGTACACCTGTCTGTTCTGGACATTTGTCACTTCTTGTGAATACATGCGCAGTACCGGAAAGTTGTTACCAAAGTAAAACTTGTTGCCAAGTTTCCACCAACCTGCACCTAATTTACAACGTTTGGAGTGTATCGGATACGGTAAGATGTGAGATTTTACAATGGGAAGGTCCATTGACCGGCTGCGTGCTTAATCTTGGGCGGAGAGTGAAATATATGGCTGCGTCTTGAGTCTCTGGCCAACTCCAGGGAATAGCTAGGGTGTCGGTGTGACTTGGCCCGGATCGGAGGGCTCACAACACTGCTCTCCCCGACCGCACCTCGGGCACCCTCACCCCGCTACCCATCTTATAATTATGCGATGAAATTACTCATATCTAAATGTGGGCAATAGTCCTGAAGCAAGAGGGAACCCCCCGAAAACCCCAGATGCGAACCACTGAACTGCAAAATTATACTATTTTTCAGCTCTTTAGAGCAGGCTTGCGGAGCCAGAAGAATAATTGATCTAATATAAGTCTGATCGTTTAGGCCAAATACATAATCAATTATGCCAGAACAGCGACAGGACCCTATCCATAATGCCGCTATGTCTGCATATTTAAAACAGTGCAGTGTACTTCTAGCGAGGAAAACATTAATAAAACACCGTAGCTTTTCATTGGGAATCAGTTAGAGGGAGGTTGGCCACTTAGGGCCAGCTGATACCAATAAAAGGTTGACAAGTTTGGAGATAAAGCTACTTGGGAATAAGGACGGGCGGCGGCGGCGGGATTCCTGCGGACAGGGCAGCCGTGGGACCGCCGGGCCGGGAAAAAGTCACCTGTCTGTCAGCACAGTGGACGGTTCTCCTCTGTGGAAAGTTATCTGGCGGGTCTCCACCTCAGAGGACGGGGTCTGGGATCAATCTCAGAGTCATAGTGGACAGTTTTGTCAAGAGTTTGGATCTGTTAAACTAACAGATAAACTTTGAGTGCAAAGTTGGCGGGTGCAGTAGCGTGTGGAAGTCACGGCGGGCACGGTGTGGTGCTACCACTGGGCCGTGACACGCTAGTTAGCCGGAACATTAATAACATCAACACACTGCTGGTAAAATCTGCCCACACTAGCCTAGCTAACTTCAACTGGTGAGGCAGGGCAGTGGCAGGGGGCAAGTTTAGTAGAATTGTTTAACTCTAGGAAATAAAAATAATCACAAACCTAAGACTGGCGGATTTAGACGTTATAGACCAGTTATATGGGTCATGGGCAGTTTGAATTATTCAGTTCTGATAAAAAATGGATTTGAATCAAAATTGGCTGACTGAAGCTGTCGAATTACCCAATTACTTCCCAGCAAAACAACAAGGCGAGGTGTCGGACACTTCCAACATGGCTGGAAATCCGGCAACAAAAGCTCGCCAACCCCCACGACAAGGTTTATTTACTGGGTAGGTCACACTTCAGACTCCAAAGCTACACGATCTGAACAAGTTTCGGGCCAGATTGGCATTCCTGCGGATTTCCCGTCGTCCTACAGCTGATAATGAGGGTAGTCTTGTTGTTGTGGTGAAGGGACTGAAGCCCCATTCACGCCGACCCCAGCCGGGAATTCTACTGTTGTAATAAAGTAGGTGCACAATAGAAAGTGCAAATGGCCCCAGCGTCGTTTATGCTAACAACAGGAACCTTTCAGTGCGCTGAATTGCTGCATATCTGTCCCTGCTAAAAGCCACTGTCCTCGCAAAAACAGCAACAAGAACTTCACGAAACTTTTCGCCCACTTCGACCTTGGCAGAGACTACATAGACTTACAAACTACGTTACAAGAGCAACCACACGCATGAGTAAAGCCACATGCTCAACATTTACATGGATAAACTATCAAACAGAACGCGGCACAACAACTTCTCCTTGTTTTAGAAGACATGAGCCATTTTGACATGTCCTGCGCCATGACAGCCACTGAATACGAGAAGACACAATGAAGCCACAGAAAATACCAGTTGTGACTGTCTCCACATGGCACGGGTCTACCGGAGGTGGTCTACTCTGATCAAAATGGTGTGGTGGCGTGAGCGACCACCGGCCATTGCCATGTGTGAAAAGTGCTAACATTATCTCTACGCTTGTTCTCAAAGAAGATAATCCGTGACTATAATTTGTTGACACAGATGTTGTGTGTACAGTAAGTCTTGGGGGACGTAAGACGGAGCCCGCCCTCCCCCCGTGCCTCCCCCTGATCTACGACAGGCCGACGAGTTGCTGCCGACCACTTGACAGTGTTGTCCTGCTTACTTGACTCCAGCGACACCGTGTCAGACAGGGTGGTTTGTAGGTTAGGATGAATGGCAGAATGGGGCGCGAGTCGAGCATGTCGGCCGGCGTGACACCGCACGGCGGAACCCGTCCGACCGGGTCGGCGTGTGGTCGGGCTTACTCTGCCGAGACCACGGTGGATTCGCCCCGGTACCCAAGCGGCCGTACGGCTGTTGTCGTGTGTTGTGTTGGCTATGGCGGAAGAAAGGAGAGGAATACTAGGAATGGTACGTACCGCCAGAATCCCCATGGTGTTGCTGCATGCTGCCCATGCCAGCCATAGTGGTCATCCTGTCCATAGGGGGATCAGAACCCGCAACCCTCGGGTACTCGTGATGAGACGCCACCGTGGTAGTCTTGGCAAGCTGCTGTGCTGCAATGTATTATGTTACGGGTTCCCCCTGGGAGCGGAGTTGGTGCTATCCGTGTCTGCTCTGTCCCGCGAGGTTTCGCGTACTACGGTCGCTCGCTGGACCCAACCAACCGCGACAAAACGGTTTGACAACAACAAAAGCCCCTGGTCGATTGAGCTGTGAATTGATAAAGAAAATAAATAGAATTCAAACGAGGGACGATTTCACAGACCACGGGCCGTGATTGAGCTCACTCGGGTATGATCGGGAGACGGTAGGATCCACTTCGGGGGAAGTCGAAGGTTGTCCCGAGCAAGTTCAGCGTAGCGAGTCGGTGGTCTCGCCTGAGAAGAGCGACTACTTGTGTAGACCACTGCAACAGAGGGTCGATCGCGTGCGACAACCCGAGCCTATCTTTGATCGTAAAACTCCGAATCGCCAACCACTCGCTGTTATTAGCTGTATCGAGAACTCGTCTGTGATTGGCCAGAACTTGGAGGGCACGGTAATTCCCGCCCTTTCCCTGGTGTTGTTTTATGCAACAGGCAGCACAAGTAGGGCTCGTCGGTTCCGGGCCTTGTTGGACAGGGCGTCACCCATCTGAACACAAATGTTAATAAATTAATAGTGGTCACGGACTAGCGACCGACGACAAGCTTTCCAACTGGGCATGCAAAATACGAATTTTTCATCCACGGCAGGTATAAGGCGTACAACCTTCACTTTCTTTGACAGCTTTATCTAGAATGAAAGACGCACAGATTTGCCATTATGTGTACTTTCTGATAGTTTTCTGTTTCCATAAAACTCACTGATGAAGAAAAGATCAACAGGTGGAAGGGGAATATTAAGAAAATGTAAAAAAAATTACACGAACATTGTATAAAAGTACATGTATATATTTTCGAAGAAAAGTTGATACCACCCAGGAAGCATTGCAATCTCTTTTCCCAGGGTAGTCTTTCATTGGGATAGGAATTAGTGCGTAAATCCAACTTTCAAGTATTCCCTACCAAACAACAATCGTATACCTGGGTGTCTAATCAACATCAGCGTACAAATACCGATGCATTCTTTCTCAGCTCTCTGTGTGGGAAAGGAATGTGGGCCCGAAAATTTACGCATTAGGAAGCCGGGCACGTCGTAGTGGAAAAGCCTCCTGCAAAGCTGTTCTCTCAATAAAAACCGAGAGGTAACGGGCTCATTAGCCGCTAAACCTCATGCACGAGGTGACCAAATTGGCGCGCAAACACACACGCGAGGGGGCACCCCTCCGTCCCGCGACGCGATGAACCGTGCGCACGAGTGTTTGCCTCTAGGTCACGACGCTGCTCAAGCGAGTCCCGGCGTTTTGTTCGAATTTGTGTGATCGGTTGCACCACACAACGACGTTACATTGAAGTGACAATGAGTATTTGGGTGTTGACTTTATACATTTACACGTGGTTCTAGCACTGCTTCTTGGGACGGCACCGGTGGCTGTCCCGCAGAGACCGTTACCACGGCAACGGCTCATTAAACACACAAATTGCTGGTTTATCTTTCTTGACCTGTGGAAAGCCTTTTCCCGTCTGCAGGAACCCTTACATATTAAGACGCTATGCTGTTATTGTTTACATCTCCCTGTTGTTGTCATGTTCGATCCAAAGCGAATATCTATAACTTAGTGTAAGGCATTACTGTCGGCAAGTCGTTTGTGAATCTTTTCTTAGAAGGGGAGATAATCAAATCAACCGACAAAATTTGCATTGAGAGAGGCCAAAGTCGTGTCAAGGAACTTATCCCAAAACGTTTTGGAACAAACGCGAGGCGCCGAAGAAGTATTCTGTTGTTGGTCAACTATTTGAACGCCCACACAACACAAGCACTGCTGAAGAATTTCACCGATAGATCTAGAGGGCTAGAACCAAACTTCAAACAGTCTCGGGTGCATCACGACTCACACGTTGTACCCAGAACAACTGTCGGCGAGATCCCCTCTTTTTCTTAGTGGGCGATGAGGTTACAGACGGGCTATAGGAAAACATGTGTTAAGTGACGTAGACGTCGTTATGGGGGCATTCCAAAACATCGGCTTTCCAGTGAGTCCGATTCCCCCACTTGTTTTGGGTTGGAGGCTTTAAGGATGTGCCCTGCATAAAAGCCAAGGAAAAGCGACATCTGATCTGCCCACCGACAGGTCGGCGGCTATTTGTATGGAGATGAGTCCTTCTTTGGGAAGTTGATCTCTCGTCCCCAGTATTGTCTGCATGCCCTTTTGTGAGAACCTTAATTAAACTTTTGTTAGCCCAATCTTATGGTGGTTTGGACGTTGAATTTTCGAAAAGAAATTCCTCAACAAAGAAAAAAGGAACCGATCATTTGTTGTCATTGCAAGCAGAAGAACACTCAAGCGACACGCCTAAAATACCATAATGCTGCCATCCAGCCGTGGAACAACAATAACAACAACAACAAACAGCGTTGCGATGTGCGGAATTCAGCTCAAGAGTTTGAAGTCCTTCGCATTGGCTGTGATCTTCCCCCTACATGTGACTATCCCCCTGGAACGATTGACCCATATTGTACCAGTTTTAGTTCTAACATGTTGTTGGCCCCTTCCTTTCCTTTCTTCCTGCTCAAAAAGGCGGTCACAATTATACCCGACCTTACATATGCAAGGTAGCAGGACAAAGGGGCGACAGAAACTTTAGACATTGATAAAGTGTTCCCGCAGGGCACGGTCCAACCACTGTTAGCAGAGATAGCCGCCATGCTTCAGAGGGGAGGGCGAAGTTACAAAGAAAACGTTCAATGAATCATTTCCTCTTTACAGTATTTTCCTATCGACATCCATCCGTATATAATGACCCTGTATCATATCTCAAGCGGAGAGGATTACAAAGTAGTGCCGAAAAAAAGAATAACACATTTAAGAGTATATCTTGACTTTCAAATGCAAACAGTACAGAGTATATCGCGTCGGCCCAAACCCTTGGATAAACAAAAGGCGCCCATTGCCATTGGAAGTGGTAATCTGCGGGATCGTGTCCCAGAATCCAACAGGTGGTTTGTGATCTTCCATGATGCCGGTAGTAAACTGGTGCGTTCTTTGGCTTTATGCCCTTGAGATAGTGGGGGTCTATGATGGGAATACCCTAGTGTGTTAGCACAGCCTTATAATTGAACTTTCAGGCCAACAAAAAGTGGAAATAAAACTACTTGTGACGCCCTCTTCTCCGTCTAGCATTTCGAACGTAACATAATCTGTGATTTAAGTAGCTAAGATTACACAATCACAAAGGATTGTCAGACTGTTAGTAGGTCTGTTTTCGCATCAGCCACTTCAATTTCTTGTGATTACTTTTAATCATAGAACTTTGACATCAACAACATAAATACGAGTGAGTACGAGCACATGGTAAACACGGACTGGAATCCCCGACGTTTTTCACACAGGTATCATTTTACGCGATACCAGCATATCTGTAATCCGCTCATCACATTGACTATTTGGTTGGCATTACATCGGAGAAAATTTTATATGGCTTCTGAAAGAACTTCCGTTTACTATATACCACGAAGGCCTTTGATGTAACGCCAGTAACGAGTGTCACGTATCTCAGATCACAGGAGAGCAACACGTCAACGGCAAATATCGCCAGTTTTCTGTCATCAACGAAAAGCAGAGAAAAAGGATAAAAAGTCACGCTACCTTTGATCATACAATAGAAAACTAAGAGGGTTTTTGTGCATGTTCAATGGCAGTATACGATCTGTAGAAACTCCTTGCGCTGGTTTGAAAAACGTCGTCCACTAACTTGACAAAGCACCAGCACATCGTGACCCATTCAAACAATAATCACCCCATGCATCTTTAAACCAAGTAGCTGGCACCTCCCCGGTCCAGTTCGTCCATTCCCTGCCCGCAACATTTTAACAGCTTTTACAAAATTAATGATTTGGCCCCCATTCCGTCGGTAAAAGGTAGAGTCCCAAGTAATAGATCCCCTCTGTAATAGCCGCTCCGTATTTATCATTTTGCCGGTTCGGACTATTAGGTCAACTTAGGATTTAAATAGCGGAAAAATACCCCCTTTTGAAATTTAAAGTGTGCTTGCGCCTTTATTTAGGACCCGGTCGGTTTGTGTCTGCGCGGTGCGAACAGTAAATAGGCGTGACGACACTAGACAGAGAAGAAACAAAAGTAAGAGGGACCAAACTTTCCTTACTCGGTTAGGACACGCCAAATCCATATCACACATGAGCGAAAAATATTCGTTTAGTGATTTTCTGC
>LZCU01174763.1:7079-17911 GCA_001663935.1 Asymmetron lucayanum | reverse complement strand
CCTAGACAGTACTCGCGTCCCCGCTGATGTACTTTCCAACCTAACCCATTGACAAATACAATCAACATGCCGTGTAGGTTCAACAAGTGGAATTATGCTGCATGTCCTTGGAGACTGAATTGAATCGTGGCAAAGTAAGGTGGGCAATTAACGACACAGAAGGTTTACCACTCGAATATGCCTCGTTCAAGGACCTCTTAATGGCAGTCCATTACCAGCAGTATTGAAGGGTAAAAGGCTGAGAGGGAGGTAGAGTTTTCGGGAACAGAAGTAGCAAACGGATTAAAACATCTAATAGAATATGCAATAGCTTTGCAAAAGAACAGTCCTGTCGTGTACGTGTTAGCATAAACACTAGTGCACTGTACAACACCCTAGGCTTGTCGGCTTCGTCTGCTCTCACAAATCAGTTTAAGATGGAGAGCTCTAGGTCGTCGAACTCTCCAGATGGTGACTGGATTCTAATCTTCTCTGCACGAGAACACTACGGACTGTGATTGCATTTCTTGAGGCAGCCGCCTTGTAATGAAATACTTTTAGTAATATATCACTTTCAAAAGCTATTACCTAGGCGTTCGGTACTATAGAATCATAGTAATCATATCTGTGACAAGAGGTAGGTTTGTGGCAAAGCTTGTAAATTAAAATGAAGATAAAGTACTATAACTGTAATTTCACGCAGTGTATGCGCATGAAAATCATAACGTGTTCAAAATGTTTTTGGTTTGGGTGAGAAATAAATTTGCAACGATCACCAATGCCACCCCCAAATGATCATTAAAGTAAAGACGAATCTACCGCTGGGGTAATGTAGGTATACAACGGTCATTCCCTGAAGCCATTAGTGAGAATTAGGCAGTAAGACGAACGGTCACCAGGGTGGCTTTTATTAGATTGAATCGCCTTGACGAAAGATAAAAAAGTCATCTCCTGTGAGTATTATCTGAACGTAAAACTGTGATAGATGAGACGAATTCCCAAAACCAGTTACAACGGGTTTCCCACGGGTACTAAGCACCTCTACAGGAATAGAGAGGTCCAAGCCACACGATAACATACATCATCAAAATAGTCACAAGGGAAACGTTTTTGTAGACTATTCTTAAGTCTTTAAGCCACCGAATACAAAATGTTAATGACCAGAGCTAAGATAATGATAAGGTTTACGGAAGTGGGTTAAGCCCAAAGGCGAGCCCTGATGCTATATCAGTTTTTGCACGACATAATAAATCAGCACTTTTTCGGCATTATGCTATAATCCCACTAACCTACTTACCTACATAAGTAACATAAACGTAAACTCTGGGATAAAAAATAGTTTAGTGCTATTTTTGGCTGAAGATTTCAGCCAACTCCACAGACACGCGTTTAACTGTACAGTTTGTTAGCTGGTGATTTATGTTGACTGGTTTATAGTGTGTTTAAATGTGGAGTACAAGTGCGAGAAATAATGGGACAATGAGTTTTGCTTTAGTTTTCTTCTTCTTAACATAATTTAATGGACAAAAATGTGTCAGTAGCTCCCATGGGTACTTACTGAGGATAATGCAATATGCATTTTAAAACATACGAAAGACTACTGATATTTTGTTAGGGATATCTTTTCAGCTAATAAAGCAGAAACACACACAAACCCTGAGTACGTTTTTAATCTCCTGTGTTTATGTATTCATAACGCTTCAATTGCTTTGCGGGGTCAACAATAGTAGGTAGGGTATACATTTTTTTTTCTTTTTCGAAAATCATTTTTAAAATCGAGCCTTATGAACTGGCATGAGTGACGAAACGCTGTAGTGAAAGCAGTGGAAGTCCTGGTGATGTGTCACTCCACTACCAATGGCTAATGGTATAGGATGAATAATTATGAACTGTCATTGCTGTCTTTCTTCAATCGGTGGCTTCTCGCCTGTGTTGGAATATTTTAGGTCTACAAAGCACCCAAATCACGACACCATCCATAAAGCTCCGCTTTAAGTTAAGCGATCCATGTGTATGAAATTGGATAGAAATATATTAATATGCGTAATGCCATCTCCGGCATCTTTCAGAAAATCCAGTTATATTCAGTTCGATAAGTGATATAAGACATTCTGGACAGGTCGGAGTTGTAGTGTTAATAGTCAATGGACCCAGTGACAGAGCGTTATATATAAATTATATACTTTGTCATGGACAAGGACGTGGCTAGATTGATACACTCAGCCTTACAACGGTCAGTTCGCTAGTATACAGGCTTCTCATAGTCGCCATATTGGGGGGAAAATTTCCGTGATTTCAAACAAGGCAATGCACATGCATTTTTTTTCTGATTTATAAGTAATCTCAGTCTTGTCACTGACAGGTTAAGTCGCATGTGCGTTGAAAGCAATATGGCAACAATGCTGAAAAGCCTCTATTTGAGAGCTGAGCTGGGTTTTTTTTACGTTCTCGCTATCCAATTAGGAAGGATCGGTCAGGGGAATTTGGACATAATCCCAGTTGAGTCCAGAGTTTCCGAGGAGATGGCGGGTTCACAGCTTGCCGACGCTGCAGTATTCCTGTCGACACACCAGCTCAAACACCTGAGTACGAGCTGTCACAACCAGATGTATATCTGTGGTAATTGATAACTGCCACCGACTACATGTATATATATGCCAAGCCGTCCGTACCAGGGGCGTGTTTGACAGAAGTAGTTTGAGCTTCCAAATAGAAGAATAGCCATGTATTATGTTGATGATGCTAACCGTAAGGGACATTTGGTAAAATATACAATGAGGTTTATGTGTGTGGCCTGTTTGTGGACAATGTTTAGTTTTTTGAAATTTCTGGATCTATGCATTCGTATTCGTCAGGTTTCTTATAGTCTAAAGTATATCTATATAAAGTATAGTCTAGAAATACATTTTGAACGTGGCAGTTGTAAAATCACACAAGTGTCTGGTACGATCAGGCTTCCTGGCAATCATATTGGCTGAATCAGTCAGCCATGCTACTGTTTGTATCACAACGAATGTTAAATGTTCAGTGAGATCCTTTGACGAACAGCTCCAAAAGGTTCATTGGCAAAAACGACAGGCCCACTCCTCAGGGAGAGTGAGATTGTGCTCTGTGGTGTATTGGGTCTGGTTAATGAGGACCTGATTACGTGACAGGCACCCTCATGCTGGTAATAAAACTAATATATCGGTGACAGTTCGATCATCGGTTCTATTCAAAACTGATGTTACTGTCGTAGACTTTCATGGCGATCAAACATGTTCTTTTCCCATGCCAGTAATTGCATCATAGATTTACGTGGTTTATGTTTTAAGTATCATATGCAAATTTAAGTTAGTTGCAAATAGATGAAAAGTTTCAAATGTTAGGATGTACGAATGTACGTAATGATTTACAAAATACAGCATACACAAGAAGAAGTCAACGTAAAACAATCAATATTTCTTACTCTGTCATCAGACATTGGGCATAGGAAAAGTGTCGAAAAGGCAAAGAGACATTACATTTTCTGTTTGCTCGGTGTTGGTTTTGAAAGCGTCTACTAGGGAGGAAGAGAAGAACAGAGTTGGGACAAATGAGGAGAGTGGCTAACAAACTCAAAGGGCAGAACGGAAGAGTTCCATGCAGCAGCAAGAATGCCGCACGTCCAAATGGATTTGAGCCGTCTCTTTTCCCGGCCTAAGTGTAGCCATTCACCGCCAATTTACGTCAGTTCTCTCTAGTTCCGCTCCCATATCACACAAGCGTGAATTGCCTTAGAAAGTACTTTAGAGCAACTGCGACAAATATTTTTTTCACAGCGACATACTAACGTTCACCAGTACATCAGAAGGACCATGGGCCATGCAACATACAAGTGCTTTAATAGAAATAAAACTTGCCTTTGCAAGCAAGGGCCCTGTGTGAGATTCTTGTGCATGTTTTGTTACATGCTTTGTTACATAATGTCGGCTCCTCTAATGACTTGTGTATCTTGGTGAAAGAATGCACGTTTTCTCCCAGTCCGGGTAACTGCAGATTAGTTCCAAAAGGTGTTCAACGACGTCATTCTAACTCGTTCTAGCTCTCTAATTCATTTGACTGGGCACTCCTTATAGAATGTAAAATTGACCCATACGAGTCAACTACAAAAGCAAAGCGCGACGCAGAACAGCAAACAATCCTTTTTGTGCGGGGAAAATGTGTTTGTTTCTGTTATACCCCACAGTACCAAGTAGACTGGAACAGTGTTCAGACGTAGCTAGACTCACAAGATGTGGTTGAGTAGAATTTACCGTACAAATGTAGTCACACCGTTGTCTCGTCATCGGTACCAAAATCTATTTATTTCGAACACTCCCATGTTTTAATGGGATACAGTCAAGTAAAAGACAATTTTGTTACTATCTTTAAAGCTATATTACACCACTTTGTATACTTTGATGACACGTCAGAATTCATTTCTTAATTGAAATATGTTATCCACCTCTACAGTTTACAAAAAGATTTACGTAATGTCGTCTTGTACGTTGAAAGATGGGTAAAAAAATCAAACATATAGCACTCAATTCAGACTGGGGATAGTTTTCGTCGTATCTCGCAGGGTCTTTACATCAACACCTAAACCAAAACAACGTTTTATATACGTACGCACATAGAAATATATCTGGTTATACAGACTGGCTATTTTGGAAGTTTATTGCCTTAACGAGTACCAACTTTAAAGAATTAAGTCTTGGTTTCTTCCACGTTCAGATATCTTTGATCTTCGAGTCGATCTCAGGAGTAGAGGAAATAACCTTGACTTCAACACAAGGTTCAGACCACAATGAGCATTTATACCAAATAGAGAAAAACTCTTGGAAATGTAACTTTCATATCTAGAACTTGAGCCAGATTGCCTTTTTATATACACAGATCGGGTAAGAGCTGACATTTTGTCTATAGCTTGGCCAAGGTGGTATCATGTACAACAGCATTATGATAGTAAGGCAATCTTTCAGTTATAAAAATCGCATAACTGTATAGCAGATCGAACATTTACAACTTGATACATTCCTTTCTGTTACGTACATCGCTTAAGGACATATTCTTCATCTGTCCTACACATACTGAAAATAATCACTGCTATATACATGCAAATCAGGTCGTAATCTTGCAATTTACAGCATTAGGTCTGTTGTCTGCAAAGACGTTTTCTTCTCAGCACATCAGGTAGGCTTTCAGGTCTGACGTTACACAGTCGATCACAATGTTGTGCTCTCTTGTTGCCAGAAGGACAACAATTGCTTAAGAATACGACGAAGTAGAAAATGTGTTTATATCTCTGTCTCTACCTTAAGGCCGGAGAAGACGTCCGCCTCTGCCTTCAAGCCTGAATGTCTGGAGTCCTGATAGTGTTGGTTTGTGTAAATACTAAACACATCAGGAGGGGGGATTTCATTTACATCGAGCTCCTCGTCACTTCGAAACGCCACATAACAGGACTCCCTTTCGGCCTTCTTTTTCTTCTTTTGCCTTCGTGCAATTCTGCGAGCTTTACTTTTACGAGCACCGATGACCGCACTCCAGATCAGTATGCCAAACACAACCACACCAACTATGGAGCCAATAATATATATTTTCTCGTCACGTGGAGAGTTTGTATCCGAGCCTCCTTCATCAACCACGTTAATTCCCCCGCTAGTTTGTGTGGGTCCTGTCTTTGAACTTGGTTTGTCGTCTCCACCAGCTTGAACAGGACTGTCGTTAGTCATAACCGTTGGCATAACCTGTATAACATCACAAACCCCGATATACTTAGACTTGGTATTTTCAGAGATAGAACTAGTTGCCCTAGATTGCAGACGTGCCATTCTCGGTGAAAGGGAGGTGATTCTTGAGAGTGAGTCTCTTCGGCGAGAACTGCTTTGAGCACATGCGTACGTGCCAGACCCGTGCGTAGTGACGTCGGTGACATTGATGCTGCCATCCCCGGATATCTTGGCCGTGACCTGGAAGGACCCACTGCTGATGGTGGTGCCGTTTCGGGTGTTCCAGATCAGACCGGTGTTTTGTCCGGTAAGGCACGACAGGTCTTTCTGTCCTCCGTCTGTCACGTTGATTTTCAGTTTCGTTACCGTCGTCTTTCCACCCGGACAGGCTAGATTCTCCCTGGTCAAGTTAAAGAGCTGTTGTCCCTTAAGGCGACGGGGGTTCTCGCATTTGCCGCAATAGTTGCACGTCGTCGTGTTGCGCACGCTGCTGTGAAACCACTCCATAAGCCACGCCATGTCGCAACTGCAGTTCAAAGGGTTTTTGTGTAGATTCAAGTTTCTCAGAGACGGAGTCACATCAAAAACACCTTCAGGCAGGTACGTCAAAGAGTTGTGGGACAGGTTCAAGACCGTCAGATTTTTTAAGCCTTCGAAAGCGTTGACATCCACTCTCTCTATTCGACACGCCTCCAGCAACAATCTCTTTAACCTGACTAAACCTTTGAAGGACTGTTGAATAACCGTCTTGAGAGAGTTTCCAGACAGATCTAACTGTTCTAGATTGCTCAAATGTTGGAGATAAGGCACACTGCTCAGACTTGCTTTCGCCATGTTCAAGTTTACCAAGCGGTCCAATCCGAGAAACACGTTACTGTTGGTTCCCCTCAGCTCATGCAGCTCCCCTATGTCTAAATGTCTCAGGTTGGCCAGTTTGGAGAACGCATACCCCTCCAGACAAACGATAGGGTTTCCCCTTAGCCAGAGTTCCTCCAATTTGGGAACTGCACTAAATGTACCTCTGGGAACGGATGTTAGCCTGTTGTTGTATAACTCCAATATGCGCAGATTGTTCAAACCGTTAAAAGCACCGTCTTCGATCTTCGATATCAGGTTGTCGCCCAGGAGCAGATTCTTCAAGTCTGTGAAATCAGCAAACTGGTCACGCGCTATTTTGGAGATGTTGTTGTTCTGAAGGTCTAGGTACAGAACCGTGGAGGGGATGCCCCGAGGGATCCTGGTCAGGCCCTTCCCGCTACAGTGGACATTTTCAAATGACCCGCTGCAGTTGCACATGCGAGGACATATCAGAGTCTCGACACATCCGAACAGTGCGTACAAAGCTGCCATGGCTATAACGAATTTCCTACCGTTATCAAGTGATGTACGTACCTTGTGTAGCGTCATGATGCCTGCAGATGCTGTTTGAAAACAGGACGAGAGCCGAGAGTTTTCTTGCCGCACTGTATGAATGCTATAATACCACTGACAATACCGAAGAACACACAAGTACGCAGTGCTATCCTCTGTAATGGGGTAGAGTCGTTTCTTGTATCCATGGACTTTGTTTTAATGCCAAGCAACTATGGTCTTCTCAAACCACTCTCTAAAAGTCACAACACAGTTTGTGAAGGTCACGATTCCCACTGTTGATGGTCTGTATTCATGGGAAATGCAGGCAGAATGGGAAGGTGCTGCCACCCCGGCAAGACGCTAACTGGCAATCAAACGCAGGCTTTCCTCCCACGCACGCCTCTCCCGTCGATGAGAAGATTACCTGGCATGGAGCACGGGACGCTGTTGTGGTGGGAGTGCGCTTCAATCAGTCCACAATCACACAATTAGTCGGGGACATCTGCGGGCCTACTGCCAACAAAGGTTCCGGAAGTTGTATATAAGGATGAACGCCACACATGCTGTCTCTGTGAGCTGCTGGACATCCTGGAACGGGCGCTTCAAACGGGGAAACGGGACGTTCATAGGTAGCTTGGCTGATATTCAGCGTCCAACAAGCTATCTGTGGTGCTCAGCCGAACAAACAGACGATGTCCCCAGGGCGTCACTTGACGTGGTCACGACCACAGGCAACAACACACAGCACGTCTTGTCAAAGGCGAGAATCTCTTACCGCCAATATGGGCCTCCAGTGAGTAGATTAAGGCTCGTAACTGACCCCTGGAAGGAGAAAGATGAACTTAAAACAGTTTTCCGAGGTGTAAGGTTTGATTGAGACCTCCTGTTGCTTCAAAATCACGATATGCAGCAGTAACGGATGGCACTGGGTGAACAGTGCGCTTAGACAGCCACAACGGATGATATGCTACACAGGTATTCTCTCAGCGACCGTAACCGTGCTGCCAGCTTCGAAACGGACGGTGATTCCTAATCCATTCTCTTCAGGCACACCAAGCAAACAGGCGTCAACATCCCAAAACGTAACTTATTGCGCGTATGCATGGATGAAACATAGCTGAAAGTCATTAAGAGCTGATATATAGACTATCTACTTTCTTCGACAGGTAGATATCGGCTATCAAGGTTGGTGTACTCGGAATGTAAATAACACTTTACACATGCAAGTAGAATGGCGCTTCTATAAGCAAGTGTCTCCTATCACAAGATAACGATGCTTACTGAGTATTCAATTGTCATCCGTCTTCCGAACAAATACAAAGGCGTAGGTAACTTGAACGTACCTGGTTGTGAACTTGACCACAGTGGTACCGGTGGGCGAGAGTCCCAAGATTGCGTCGGACCTTAATTGCAGATGGACCGTGACCCTAAAGCTCTCAGGGGCCGTTCGTTACGGTGCCTGGGCATTCGTTACCAGTGTTCCACTGAATCATTGCTGCGGATGTTAATACTCGACGGCATAGGACTGTAGAAAGCTACAAGTTAGTACACTACGAGTTGCACATGTCTCGTTCAGCAACGATGTTCTAGATTTGTTGCCTGTCAAGTCCCAGTATTGTGATTGATACCTCAGGCTAGGTCCTCAACGTGTTGTCAATGGGTAATCCTATGTCGTCTGTAGTTGACGGAAATGCAAATCGTCAGTTCATCAGGGATATCGACTGTCCCAGTTGCCACGAACTCGTTAAGCAGCGGATAAGTGGTAGCTTTAAGATATCATGTCCGAGTAGTCAGGAAAGGATGGTCCGCCCTCCACTTCATCATTTGTTCCAGTAGGTGGACGTAATATCCTTTCTTCTGGTCTCTCTCTGGCTGCTGGTTCGTTCAGCTGCATGGCAATACCTCATTCGTCACGAGTGCAACAGCGTCCCTGAAGGTCGCGGGTCCTATTTTCCAGGGGCAGACAGTTCACGGGTCATTCTCGGAGTAGTGGATGTTTTTATGCTGAGAGATGCGTGAATCCTGCCGCTGCCCCCACAGCGATGGGCCGGAGCCTGGATCTGCAACAAGGGAAATGAGTACAGATGAATTTCCCGCATAATCGACAAAAATAATCGGCTTTCTGATCTTCCGAGACCAGCTCTGTTAGTCTTCCAATAGCTTGAACTCCCAGCGGAGCTTAATGACATAAGAAGACCTCTGTAGCAGGAGATTAGTCCGAAATAACCATAAACAGTTGAGTAAGAGAGATACAGGACCTGAAATTGGAAATTTTGCCCTTCCGACCGATATCGACAAAGCAAATCACTTATTTGGTATTGCCGTCCACCACAGCTTATCGCGTCTCGTACAATTACTGGTTTGCTCCACTGGAATGACAAATGCTTGTAGGCGGCTATTCCGATGGTATAATTCGTCTCTCAGTTTGAGTTGGATCGATATGTATGGTTAGACCACAGATCCCGATAGACCTCCTCATCTGCATAGCCTCCCCTCCCCATTTCATCCATCTCATTCTTCATCATCATAGCACTCATTCTTAAACGTCTTACAACAAGGACATTACAGGTGATTAAGAGGTTTCCTTTCAACTTAACACTCCTGATATCTATAGTGTACACCATGAAATTCGGCAGATGCGTCTTAGTCGAGAATCAGCATGGTGTAATCCCATTTCAGGTGAAATCTACTGCCAGTTAGCCCTAGCACGGATTGCCCCTATCATCAACCCACACTTTGATTGGCATAAGTGCTAAATCATGCACTTTTAGTAAGATGACATGGGATGAGAACCTACCCTCCCTTTATGCGGATTTGTTTTGGTGGACAATCGATTGAAAAACACTCTGCGTGATAACAGGGTGAAAAGGTGTTAACGTGAGATGTGTGCAAAATAAGAACAACGGAGTTCAACGTAAATCTACATGACAAAAATAGCTTTATATGTAAGATACCGAAACATATTCATTATGCATAACATGATAATGTCTAGTAAAAATTAGCAATACCATTCTGATAAAAGTACACTATACTTTAACCTAGTATGCGTTTTCTAAACGAACTGAAAGACAGCTAAATATTTGATAAAATGTGATTAGCGTATCTAATAACAATAGCAACAATGCAGCCTATAACTTTCAGCTCAGCAATTCATTGCATTAATACAGTACAAATCATTTAACGCTCAGCAGTTTTTTGTTGTCTGATATGTGTTCAGTGTATCAGCTGTGAAATAACCCCCCTATTTTCTGATTAGTGAACACACCATTGTCGTGGTCGTTTAGGTAAGACGAACCAAAACAAAGCGAATCCTGTACTAAAGCCCTGGATAAAAAATCGACGACAATGCCGCAGCCGATAACCCGTAAACCGCTGAAGGCTTTAGATGTCCCTTGTGCTGATCATAAAATGATAGCTAAAGCGTTTTTAGCTGAATAAAAGATGCTGCTGCATAAATTCTTACTCTACCAAAGTAGGCGAATTGTTTACATTATATTAGGTAACAAAGGAACTGACTACGCATCAAATAAATCTGATGCTTCAAAAGAAAGTTGATGTCTTAGTGAGAACCGTCTTTAAGTCCATCGCGTCTTTAAATGACAGGGGCAATTTACTCGATGACCTACTTTGGCCGCCATGATTGATATCGATGCCAGTGTCCGTTGACCCGGAACTTCAACAAAGGTCAACTTATGGCCTTCAGTGGCAACAATGGCAGCTCCGTCGATATCTGGTGATGAACGGTAGTTACACGGACCTGAACTTCGC
>LZCU01174501.1:0-11112 GCA_001663935.1 Asymmetron lucayanum | reverse complement strand
GAGTGGAAGGGGTATATAACATGGCAGCTTCAGCGTTGGAAGGTAAGGACATTTTTACTTACACTGATCTCTTCTAATATTTTACTGTAATGGGAAAACACAATTGAATCATGGTGAACCATACTAAGTTCCGCAAGCTCCTCGAGGTTTGAAACTGTGGCCCCAATATTTTTTGTTTCCTGCGGAGACGTAGCACATTGCATTTCAATGAATGATTTCAGAAGTTTTTGTGTCGAAACATGCTACGCTCTATGAAATTAATTAAAGTTTGAAAAAGAGCGATGTTCTGAATACACATTTGTGTATTTCACAGACATGCACACAGTTTTGGGTGCAAAGAATACCCAGTCTGTGGCATTACTGCTTTGTTTTAACAACAACTTGATCATCTTTAACTTGAATAATACTGACTGGTCAACCGTGAGCAGCGAAATGCCAAATACTTTTCCCTTTGTAATTCCAGAGTTGCAAAACCGACTACGGAAGGTTTACATCGAGGAGAACGACCGATGTTTGGAAACTGCAAACGTGAAAGACGTTGTGGGATTCGAGATGGATGGCTTCGACTTGCTGTTCTCTTATCGCCTCCTGCATGTGCGTCTAGCCAACAGAAGGCTACTCGAGATTTTAAGCATACCCGAGCCATATATACGAATCGGTGTTGTTGCTGGATCTACAAAGAAGGGCGGCAATCAGGTGGGCAAAGCACTCACAGCTGACTGGGTGGGCGAACAGCAGGTCACCTCCAACTTTCAGCAGTTGTACAAACTCCAACTGGACAAAGTCAGAAAAAACGACACGATTACAGAGATTATCTTTGACCAGCTACTGCACGACCGCAAATACAGACCGTCCTTCTCACAGGAATCCCTGTGGAAGTACATGGAGCAGAACCAAGAGAAGATTCTGTTTGTGCTGGAGGGACTGGATCGCCTCAATCCCCTCACTTCCTTGGACATGCTAAAGCTGATTGACGGGAAGCTGCTCCCCAGGGCCACGGTCATTGTCACCATGGCTGAAGCAAACGGGGCTTAAAGATCTGACAGCTGGAGTTAAGCATGTTCTTTATAGATCTGTTATTTTATGCGTGTGTTTGTGTGTGCTTTTCTCAAGAATGTGAATTAGTAAGATAGAGTTTGGATCATTGCTGAACTAATTTAGCGGTTGTAATTCAGGAATAATTGTGGTTTGACCTCATTTGCACACCTATGACCGAACATAAAAAAAAATGGATGAATACTTTTGAAATGTCATCGTCTGTAAAAGAAGGTTTGTTTAACTCAGTGACACCTGATATGCATGATTAATGGAAATGGTTGCAGTCCTTAGCAGGGGACACTAAGTATGTGGTGCAGTCCACTAATCTTTGTACTTCAAGGTGTCAGAACGAGCTGGCCTAATGTTTGAACCTGTAGATTCTGTACATAACTGTCTCCCCCATTATGACCAGTGGAAAATTAGCTTATCTGTAAGCTAAAATGGATCTAGATACCTCTTATCTTCCACTTACAAATATTCACTGTAAACGTAGATCTCGGTTAACTTTAAACCCCGTTGTCTTTCTGCAACTGTTATCCCTTCGGAAATACTACTTTTCAGTCCTTTCGTATTAGTGTTAATTCTACACATTAACTTGTTGTGCCTTGACAAAATGAGATCAACTCGTGCATTATCCCATTAGAGATGAACATACAGTAGATGCTATCATTGCTATAATTGTAACAGTTTTATTTACTTTTGCTGTTATCGTCATCATTACTATTGCTGTTGATACTGGTGTGTGCAAAGTTTGCTAGGACTGATATTATAATTATATAATCTCCTTTGTGCTTGTCACATGAGGTGTGATGATAAACTTGTTTGCATTAATGGAAGATCAAGTTTTTTGGACGCTACAATGAAACAATTGTGCTTTTAAAATATTTACTGATAAAAAATCAGTACCTACAAGTAGGTAAGAAAGTATTGTCAAGAACAGTAGTACCCAGTGAATTCATTCAAGAGGGTGATCGTTCTTTGTGCATTCTTGACATGTGTGGCGTGTGGTGAATAAATTCTCAAACTGTACTGCTATGTCTCCTGGTGAGTGATTTACCCAAAACGTTTTTGAAAAAAAAAAAACGAAAAAAAAACAAGCAAGCAAACAATAATCTTCCACGGTTTTGTGTGTCGTAATCCCATTAAGGCATTAGAACATTGGACTCTTGTAAGGGTTCATGGTCGTGCTTTCCCTGTCCATGATTTCTTCCGATTACACTGGGGTAATTACTGTTCTTTGGACCCAGAACTATGTCGCCAAAAGGTACCTGGGAAGGGATGTCAGTTAGGGCCACAGGCAACAAACGTTGACAATGTACACAAGGAAAGGTCAGCGAGAAGGGCATCTCCATGGAAACCGAGCGACCTTACCTGACCCGAGACGGCCCTGTTTGTACAACAAAAGATGGCGCCCACCAGTTGTTTTTCACACCTGGCTTGATTGCAATACAACGAGCTCTACGTAACACATCTAGACCATTCGTTACCACCTGTAATACTCATAGATATCTTTCTTTATCTAAAAAGATACAATAGGTCTGTGTTCATGCGTAACGGGACAAAATTTAATTCTGGTCTCACCATATTCTTACACGGACTATTTTGAGCAGCGCAACAAAGAGAGGTGACAAAATGGCGGGCAACGCTGAGACAGGTGAGTCATCGAAACTTCCCCTTCAGCATGAATTATTAGCGTCCCTAGCAAATAGCTGTAGACTAATTATAGAAATATTTATGAACATTCAAAATATGTACAAGAAACGTCATATCATTTTGTTTTTGAGGCGAGACAGTTGGTGGAATGTTCGTAGCGCTAACTATACGGTCAGGCATTGCTTATCATTATACATGCGCAATGTTGACCTACTAGTGTGCGGCAGTGGGTGTATGGGTATGACTATCCTGAATACCTGTCTGAATGCCTCATGTTTCTTAAGGGTATAGCATTTAACGTAGTTACTTTATCTTACCATCGACAGATACAATAGAGGCCTTGATCAAAAACAACTTCTCCCTCCTGTCGAAGAGACTGCAAGTGGAGAAACTGATTCCATATTTCATCGAGGAAGGCCTGTTGGATTTTCCTGACGATAAACAAGTCATCATGAGCAAAACTACTACCCGAGGGAAGGCCGAGGCTCTACTAGAGCTACTGAGCGAGAAGGGAACGTGCAGCACCGAGCTTTTTGTGGACATTTTGAAGAAGGGTGACCATGGGCATGTTGCAGAACAACTAAAATGGGGGAGGGTGCGAAAGGATAAAACAACACAAGGTAATGGAGTGTTTATATTACTATAAAACTACTAGCTGCTATGTTATGTTATTCTTGGCTAATTGCGCAGTGTTTGCACCTCACCGTGATGACCTGTTTCTATCGCGTTCAGCTAACGAGTTTGTCATTTGTTCATGACAGATAAAAAAAAGACAAGCTACAAGTAACCAGCCTAAGGGGACTCGGTCGACGTTACTAATACTAACATTTGTCAGCCATCAGTATTGAAGTACAAGTATGTTATCGAATGTATCTATACTCGTGTTTAAATAACGCAATTGAAATGATTTATACTGTATCAGAGTGTGTTTAACAGCCAACATGCCTACCTGCCCTGATCATTAAATATCAATTCCAGGCGAAGAAAGGAGAACCAAAAGGCGACATCTCGGTCAGTCAAGTGACAGTGGCCGCTCGGTAAAACGATCCAAGCAAGGTAAGATAAGTTTACGGTGCGATAGACGAGACATCGTTGTTAAGTTACAATCATTTAACAACAGATGAATAGAAGAACAAAATCTATGAATCTAAAAGAAGTCATCGATCTAGGCCAACCATGTAACCTCCATTCACATAATACCACCAGGACACATTAATCTGCCACCTTAGAAATAATGTTCAAAGAAACCTCAGATGCAACAACCATCAGGTATGCACACCTACATATCGTAAGAGTCATGCCAGGATTGGTGCATCAGAGTTCTGTTTCAACACTATTTTTTCAAGCGTATAAATGTCACCTGGTGGCATTATGTGAATGAAGGTTAACAGTGGCCCGTTGCGATAATGAAAGTAAACATTTTCCTGTTATCAGACTCACCGTAGATTTGTTTGTAGTACAAATGGAACCACAGTGGTGTCGAGGACCTCAGAACTTTTTCGACAAAAGCTTTCAATTTTATAAACAACATATTTACAATAGCTTTCTTTTGCGTACAGAAGAATATACTCCAGGTAAAGTACAAAAAGGTCACCTCTGCAATAGTTATTCGTTGCACGACTGGGTACAAAATAGGACGCAAGCACAACAACTCAATATGACTGTTACAAGTTGAATGCTAGAGAAATCTACATGTTATTACATTTTATACATCCTTTTCTGTTGAATATTGAGATTACAGTTCATGTAAGGTAAGTTGAAAATTCAACATGAAGGTTTCGTTTGCTGTGACACTTATACTTTCTTATCTATTCCAGAGGGCACTTCTGTTCTGCTAGTTAACGATGAGTACTTTGCGTCGAAGATGGGCATTTCCACCATCAACCGTCAGTTGGCACAGCTACTACAGAAGAATGGAGCAACGGTTTACTGCACAGCTTTGCAAGGTACTAAAGATGACATAGAACGTGCCAATAGAGAAGATGGTATCAACTTGCTTTTACCTGTCAAAAGTTCCAATCCTACAAGGAAGCCATCGATGGAATGGCTGACCTTTTACCACAGCATTCATTACCCCAACATACCACAGGATCTGACGTGCATTTTGGGCCACGCAGATGTCACAAGCAAAGCAGCAAAGAGCATAAACGAGGATCGCTGTCATGATGCAAAACTGGTCCTTTACAATCACGACATGCCTGAAGAAACGGAGTACTACAAAGGAACCAAGGAGGCGTTGGCTGCAGGGAAGAAGGTAGGAGAAATACTTGAGGATGCCAGGAATGCAGATGCCGTGTTTTCTGTGGGAAGAAGGATCCACGACTACTTCGACACAAAGTACAAGTCACTTCGAGAGACCAAACCAAAAGAACACTTGATGTTCCTTCCAAAGCCGTCCTCGCTTTTTGAACAGATCGACGTAAAAGCAGGAGGAGGAGAGAAAGTGGTGCTGTCTGTTGGAAGAGTGACAGGAGTAGAGAAGCTGACGGGACTGGACGTGGCAGGAAGGGCAATGGAGAGAGTGGCCGAAAAGTTCCCAAACGTCAGGTGGCTGGTGCGTGGGATAGACGAAGATGACTGGGAAAAGAGCAAGAGCATCCTACAAGAAAACCTGCAGAGTGGTAGGATCAAGCCCACGATGCGACCATCTGGAACCATGGAGGACATTGTCCAGGACATGCAGCAGGCAAATCTGGTCCTAATGACGTCACGTTTCGAGCCGTTCGGGTTGGTCGGTCTGGAGGCCATTGCAGCAGGCATCCCCGTACTAATTTCTGACCGGTCAGGACTGGCGGACATGATCAAAGACTTGATCGAAGACAAGAAGTGTCATGCAGACATGAGGAACAGGATCGTTCCAACCAGTGTAAACGAGTCAGATGTGGATGAAACTGCAAGAAGATGGGCGGACAAGATAGCAGATACCTTGGAATACTCTGAGGAAGAATTCGAGAAAGCAGCAGAGTTCAAAAAGAAGCTGCTGGATTCTAAGTATTGGGAAGAGTCGCATCAACATGTACTGAGGATTTGTGGGTTGAAGTAGTACCAACAATCTTACCATGTATGCTACTGGAACGGAGATTGGCGCCGATCTATGCACACACCTTATGGTGTTAGAAGAACTTAAAAGCTAGGAAAGAGAAGAATATTTTACGTAAACAAACTGCATGATTGGCCTATTGGAAAGTGTCTTGGGATTCCAGATACTTAACCTGAAACTGTCCGTGGCTACTGAGACCCTCATAAGACACAAGGTGCGTGATAGTATTCGTGTGGAAGACCCTTTATCCATCGTCGGCAATCTCCATACTTTGTTTCTCTGATCTACGATGAAAGAAGAAAGTCAAGTAGGCAATGCATTTGGAAGAATCTGGATTGGCCAAAAGAACTGTGTGCTATTTATAACGTTATGTAATTGTAAAAACTTTGGACATTTGCTCAGTTCTCCACTTTGGATTGTGGTGTGTGCAAGGGAAGGTCTAGTGTGTGAAAAAAGTGGCATGTAAATATAGTGTGATGCTCTGGGCATTAGGCAAACACAGAAGAGAAAAAAATGTCATGCAAAATAATCTACCGTTTTGTAAAAGCTTTGCAAACAAATACAGATGTATGATTATAAATATAGTTCTAGGTTTACTATTGTGTACTCTATACCTACATTTCGGCAGTGGCACTGGTTTTGTTACAGGTTGGGACTTAGTCTAACATTCACTAATTTTAGCCCTTTTCTATTTGTGTTAGTTCAACCTTGATTCGACAAATTCAGACGAAAACTAATTGCATCACGAATTCAGACGCTTCGTAATGAACGAGCAGTAGCAGTTATTATGTTGTATTTTTCGTTCATGTTACTATAACTATCATCATCATTAGTACTTGGCATTGTATTATTTTCTTGCTTATAATGGGCACTGTGAAATAGTTACAGCATGTAGATGTCAGCCTGTAGATACAGCATGTACCGCGGGTGTAACGTTAACGTTTGTTATGAATGGTCATATGTTTTTGTAACTTTTTTGTTACATATATGGTTTGATGACTAAGCTGTTCTGCTAGTTTCTTCAGCCTAAAACATTAGACAAAGAGCTAGTCTTATCTCGACACTGCAATGAAGCCATTATGTTTTATTCTTATTGATAAAACACTCAAAATAACGTTGGAAAGCCCACTGCAGCTACCTGACGTAGAGGTTTGTAAAAGAACAATTATGTTATAGTACCCCATTGAATTCATTGAAGAGGATGCAAAGTCTTTGTGCATTGTTGACATGTATATGTGTGACGCGGAATGAATAAAAGATTTTCAAACTTTGCTGCCAAGTCTCATTGTGACCGATTTATACAAGCAAGAAAAAAACTTCCACTTATGTAAGCAAAGAACTCTGGACTCTTCCAGCGTGCGTTCTCTGTTCATAATATTTAGCAATTTTCGCCCCTGTAAATATGGTTTCAAACTGCACACAGGTCCGTGCTGTAAGGGTGAAGTGTTGACACAACCATTCAAGTGGTTACAAATACCTATGTTGCTACTTGTGGAAGGAGTGGCCGATACGCACACTAACAGCACATGGCTGTGTGCACTATAAGTCAGCGAGAAGGTCATGCTTGAGCGAAGGCACCTATTTGTTTGCCATACCTGGCTCGACTGCAAACAAAACTCTCCTTATGACATAATCAGAGTACTCAGTACCAACCACGACCGATGTTCAAATCAAATTTCTGCAACGGCCTAGCAAGTGACTGCAGGTCACAGTTTATCCGAAGAAAGCTTGCGTCTCAGGCCTTCCTCTTATGAATTGTTTTGAGCGGCAAAACACAGGTAGGACAAAATGGCGACGAGAGAGGAGGCAGGAGATCCATCGAAAATTCCCTTTGGGCATAACTTATCAATATTCCTAGTTAAGACCCCGCTTGTATGGCTTAAAAAGCATTTTTGGAACATATTAACGTACGTGTAAGAATTGCCATAACATTGAGGTATTTTCAGTATAAGATCCTAGATGCGTCAACATTGGACATTGAAACCTTAATATTAGTAGGGTTGTTGTGTTCGGATCGGTCAAGTATTTCTGTCTCTTGACTTATTAGAATATTACCTATCCTTTATTGTGAAAAGTCTACTGTTACATTCTCCACAATGGAAATGTGCTTGCATCAAATCTTTGAATATTATTCGAATGTAAGGTTCGTAAAATTCTTAGCTGCAATTAATGCATTAATTAGTATCCTATGCCCCTCTCTTTCTCAGGAATGCATCTGATTAACTTAAAGGTATGTGGTGAAAACCATGTATGCGATGGGAAATCTTCATCAATAGCGAAAACAAAAGCAGTTGGTGCCATGGGTGAAGGACGCACTGTAGTAAAAGAGTAGGGTGCACTGGCTCAGATGTGGCCATACCAAGGATAATCAAAACATGAACCGCCTTAGTTATACAAATATCAGGTCATGTTTCTGTTACAGTCTTGTTTTTCATGTTGGCTAAGCTTCTAACCTTGCTAGTATAGCATGTAGTATGCATATTCTCCCTGACTTTATCATCTCAGATATTTTGACACCCCTAAATGAGCAAAATGAGCTGTTCCACATCTGTGCATACCAGACAAGGTGTCAACTACTAGGAACTGGTGTTTTCATACAATGTTGAAAGAAACTTTTTTCCGGGCTCTCCTCGTAAATCGAAAGGCCGAATCACAAGTAAATAGTGCCTTTGTCGCAGTTTAGCTTTAAGTTTGTGAAATAACAATCGGAAACCCTGTGTTATTGTGTCACCAGGTAGGTGAGTATGATGATGTGTTCACGTGATAGCCTCGTGTACGTCCCCATGACGTCAGGTTATTCCCCAAGGTCAACGTATGTAAAGGCTGCGATGGCGCAGCAGAAATTGTTTGTACCTGTCAGGTACGCTGTTACTAGTTAGTTTGGTAATTCTGTCTTCATCTGACATCATTTTATGCTGTAAGATATAAACAGGTCGTCGCGGCTGATAGTTCTAAAGTTCAAACGCGAGCCGATCGCTTGAAGTCGATCAGTGGCCAGTGACCAGAACAGCCCTTTATTTGGAGAGGAAGTTACCAACATGGCGACTAAACGCACCCGACAGAGCATTCAGGACGATGACGGTAATTGTTATGTTCGTTGTGCCTTTCTGTAGACAAGATGATCAGTTGCAGTTGTGTGTGTAGTCTGTGCTATTGATTCTGCATTATCCAGGATCCAATGGCAGCGATCGGTAGTTTTATTTAGGGTATTTGCAGAAAGTGTTTTTTTAATTGCAGACAGAATTTTTAGCAGAAAAAAGTACTTCACGCCCTGCGTATTGTTCCAAACATCGGAGTAAAATCCTATCGTTAATGATCAATGCAGATAGACACATAATAGTCTATGGGGTAACAAAGTACAGGGATTACCAGGAAGGAAATTCTGTTACTGCCTACATCAAACGATGACTTCTGACTCCCAACTAGCTGATAGATTTGTCCCTGCCCTCAAACGAGCCCCGGGCCCATTGTTTACAGATCCGTTTAGCCTGTCGATAGAGCTTTTGTACCATGAACTATTATTTCCAGCGACGTTTTAAAATCGTTGCACCCTGGAGATGTGTTTTGCTAATATATTATTTTCTTTTATTCCAGATTTGCAAGTTATTCTCGATAACTACGTCATACTAACAGAAAAGCTGCAGGCAAAGAAAGTTCTTCCACATCTGATTCAGGAGGGCGTCCTGCAGATTGAGGACAAACAGGAGATCCTGAAATGTGACACCTCATCGGACATGGCGCAAGCGCTTCTAGACAAAGTTATCACCCGTGGCATCTGCAGCATATATCTGTTTGTTGAAGTCCTGTGCAGGAGTGGCCATGCTGATTTGGTAGACATGTTGGAGGAGAAGATGCGAAGCAAGAAGGTGGCTAGGTTTGAAGAGATGGTGGAAGACATGACTATTTCACAGCTAGATGGTAAGGAGATGTGGACGTATGCTGATCCGCCATATATTATCCAAATATCAAACACATGGCAATGCTTGGTTAACCACTCCGTGTGCCTCTAAATTTTTAGATTTCATCCTGCGATCGCAAGAATTTGCAATTACTGCACATTTGGTGTAATATAGCCAGCCAACGACGAATTAACCAATGGCGATACAGTGTTTGACAAAGTACTTTGATGTTGAGAAAAATCTTCAATCAATGATATCCAGATCTGTTTAGGGGCATGCAAATACATGGTAGGCTCTGTGAGTAATATAACTTGACTTAACTGTGGTTTCATGTGATCAAAGAGGGATGGCACGCACTTGTAACCTGCATCAACCGCAACTCCCTCATCACACCTACGTCTGAAACACAAGGTTTAAATCAGTAGTATTTAATGCAACATTTCTCTTAATTACAGAAGTGCAACAACGTTTGAAGACAGTTTATAAAGAGCAGGTCGAGGAGCAGGAAGAACTTCTAATCAGAACCGCAGAGGAATTTATGGGTTATGAGGTTCATTTGAGGGATTTGACTGTGCAAGTGAGGCGCGGACCACGTACACTCAGAGAGTGCTTTTCGGTGCTGTTGCGCGATATGCTGAATAAAGTCGAAAAAACTAGGTATTTCCTGTGCTCTTCAAACTCCGAACTTTGTCAGGTGGGCAATGTAATAACAGCTGATTGGGTGGGTCACAAAAAGGTCACAGGCAAGTACAAGCAATTGTACAAACTCCGACTTGACAAAATTCGAAAGAATGACACGATTACACGAGCCATCTTTGACCAGCTGTTGCACGACTCCAACTACGAACCGTCCTTCTCCCAAGAATCTCTGTGGAAGTACATGGAACAGAATCAAGAGAAGATTCTGTTTGTACTGGAGGGGCTGGACCGCCTCAATCCCTTCACTTCCTTGGACATACTAAAGTTGATTGACGGGGAGCTGCTGCCCAAGGCTAAAGTCATTGTCACAATGGCCGAGGCTTAAACTTCTAACATACTCGTCAGTATCAACACTGATGCCAAAACGTGTCAGCAGAAGGCACTTTGAGTAAAGCTCAATGATGTATGTGTATACTGCACATTGTGGCTAGAATCAAATAGGCTTTCAAAGCTTTGGACGTTCATCAAATGTTGACAATTTGACGTGTGTGCACTGTGACATGTAAATAGTGTGTGCCGTTTTATGGGTTAGAGTGACGAAAGGCAGACATCTGTTCGAAAGATATTCTCACCATTGTACAGTTTCGGGACGATTTTGTAAAACTATAAATCTGAGATATGATTGTAAATCTAAATCTGGGTCATGCAACGTATCTACTGACTCTGTAATTGTTGTTAACCGTTAGGATTTTAATGCTGACATGACTTCTGTGAGAGGACATTTTCTCAGTATTGCGTAAACACTACTTTTTATATATTTAGGTCGACTTTGTCGTTATTATA
>LZCU01174144.1:0-10404 GCA_001663935.1 Asymmetron lucayanum | reverse complement strand
TTTCATTTTCATCTTTGTTTTTCCTGGTGATGTTGTTAGGATTTGTCTGTGGAATAGTGATAATGGATCAGATTGAATTAAGGAGGCTCTCAATAAAATTATGCCATTTTTATCGGCACGATGATTTTCAAAGAAGGCAAAATTTAGAATAATCATTCTTGCACAGTTCCCTAGTCGGTCTTTTGCATAGTGTTGCTCAGTATAAATTGTACCATTGGGACCCTTAACAATATCTGTATACCCAGAAATTATTCAGGGGTAGATGGAAGTCTAGAAATATTGTTCTCAGTGGAAACATTAGTATTTATAACAAGGAATAAAGCTGTGTTTTAGGAAAATGGGAATTTGTAGGCTGTAAGTAGTGACCTTTGACCTAGACTATGTATACAGTGACCTAGATATTTTTGTGATGTGAATTTTATGTAAATTAGCTGGTGGAAAATTTTCAACAATCTTGTTATGGGAATTGAAAAAAACTTAGTTTTTTATGTTATAAATGAGAAGCTTAGTTTAATGAGTTAACAACCTTTTTTTAAACAAAATATTATGTTGTTATTATAATACGTAATATCTTTAGCTTGTTGAATTCTCCTTTGGCCTTTTTTTAGTTGAATGTACTTGTTTGAACCTTAGAAAGACTTGTCTCATAATTTGACTAGAATATTGAATTAAAGGAGTAAAGGAAAAGTGCAGTCAAGTGAGGAATTCATTTAGAATCAAAGCGGTAAATGATTTATAATGTGCATCCTTGATTTTATCATCCTTTCGCCAAACCAGAAAGTAACATCTGTTGTTCCACTTTGTCGCTCCTTTCTAATGGCTTCTAAAGCAAGTTTTCAAATCCTGGCTCACGGGATGGCATTTAATGGCGTAAACTATCTGTTGGTTGGCCTTTGTCGCTGATATATCATCCTAGAATGCATGCCTTTGGGGCTTGTTTGCGTTATCGTTATTTTCGGATGAATGTTTTAGAGATACATTATGCTATCTCTACAGGATGGCTTATTTATAACTCTTAAGTGATGTAAGGTGTCAAACAAAATGTCAGTTTGCATGAAAACTAAAGTGAGTCCTAATCCACTTGTGTATGTTCAATGGGTGCATAACTTGGAATACCAATGCACTTAGGGCAGTTTGGGTACCAGACTGCATTAGCCATCAGCCTTGGTAGCGCATTTTCCTTCCGTAATTGTGTCTTAAGACTTACTTAATCCTTCCTTGTGGCGTGGCATTCTTAGGAGCACACTAGATTCTTGTCGGACTTTCTCCAGCATTTATTTTTTGTTACGGACACAGACCATTGTCACGTTATTCTAGGTGCCATTCTGGTGCTTGGGCTAACCATTTGGGACTATCTTACACAAACTTTGCCAGGGTATGCTAAGTGCTAAAGGTGTAGAAATGTCACTGGAAACTGGAGGCTGTCACAATCCAAGATATGGCCCATGTTTTTCCAGAGATTTGTATGGACTGTCCCTTCAGGCGTATTCTGTGTTACACCTGGTGTTTGGATTTGAGATGAACCATATTTGGGGAGGGGGGCGAAATCTTCTCATGAACTTTTTTGTCTCAAATTTCTCTTGCTCAAGAGAAAAGAAAACGTTATATTTTCATATAGGGAAGTAGTGTTATTTGTTTGTCTGGCAAAAGCATTGGCTTCATAAGCATCCAAATGCCTGTGTTCGATTTCACAAGTGTCTAGAATTCAACACCCCCTTATTTGTTGCTGAATGGTACATCCTTTGGCATGCAAATAATGATGACAACAAGACTCCTGTTCTGTAAGTAAAGAAAGGAGGCCTTCCATTTTCGTGAAGATTCAAAAGTATCATCTTCATTTCTGCATTTTACAAGTACAGAAATGAATTTTACAAATACAGAATTTTGGATTGTTACTGACACTGCACAACTATTTAGGATGTCTATATTCTTTTTAAACTGACATGGAAAAACAGGTGCAGGGTAGCCACTAATTTCCTGCCCATTCCCATGAAGTTGAAATGAACTAGGGTCAAATAGGTGCCCAGGAAAGTCTTCTGATCTGGTCAGTTGTGATATTTCGTTCCATCCAAGTCTGGTTTAGGTCAGATCATTTTTTTCTGGATTTAAAGACTTTTTTTTACAGTAAAAGGGTGGTTAAAGATCAAGATGAAAGCATAGGTCTGAGGAGAAAGCTTGTATCTGACTCTGTTTTAGAGTAGCAGAGTACAAACATAAAGCTACATTCTTTATTTTCACAGGGCTCTTCAGTGTATCATGATGGAATGGTGTCAGAGAACAAAGAACATATTTGGTGATTGCCTTTAGTGACAAAAGAAAGCTGTTTTCATATAGTTTGTTAGTAGACGAAGATCCCTTTAAATCTGTTTTAAAAGACAGAGACAGCTGTGTTTTACTTCTACAAAATTACATCCAAACATTGGATGATTTCCATGAGGCATCCATGCTGTAGGGGTAGGAATGTGCAAGGCTGGGTCCAGAATGTGGGAATTTTAAGTGGGACATGCGCTTCTTGTCAACCTTCTGAAGTCACGCCTGGTTATAATCAAGCACAACATATGGCCGTAGATAACATTCACACATGTACTTGTGGATCAGAAGATTTCTGAAGAAAAAGCAGAGGGATGGATTGGAATGATCAGCATTTTTATAGCAGATTTACAGAAGTTTATGTAGTGGTAAGGTTTATAGAGCTAAATTACTCGTGTCATAGGGTATTTGTTTTTCACATTGAAGAATTTTTTTGTATTGTCTTCTTGCTGTCACATGTCTGAATACGCAGACATATTTTCTGCTCGAAATGTAAATGAAAAGTTAATGAGTGTGTGTTTTTTCAGTCAAAAAATTATTACATTCAGAGAAGGTTAATAGTTTCTTGTCAAAATGAATTGTTAAAGAAATATTTGATTCCATAACCATTTGTATTCATATAGATCTAGAACAAAGAAATGCAAAAGTGAATATAGAAACTGTCGTCCACCAATTCTCATCTTCAAGTTGTTGGTTGAACTGCTTACTTTGATGGTAAAGCTAGCTAGAACTTTCAACAAAAACCTTCCAACAGATTTCCCTACTACATGGAGTTGTGTGACGTTAGCATGCTTTTGGATATTCTGTTTCCCGTTGAACTTGGGAAACATGAAACACTGTGAGTGTGCTTCCAGCACCGATCCGGCACATTTGTCTGTGTACACACGTTGCGTACAAGACCTCTGTTTTCAGAGGAAGGACGACTGTACTAAAAGCATTTCCAACAGATATGTGGGGACTGAACAAAGCTCTTGCCACGGGAATCCTCCTTGCTCTATTTAACCAGAAAGGGGAGGGGGGTGGCTTGTATTTGCCAAGGCTTTTACATGCAACAGGATGACTTATGCTAACTCTTCCCTTGGCGAACAAAACATGCACACAGCACAAGCCTGCCCCATTCTGGGGGGATTCAGAGATTTGACGGCAGGCGTTGTACTAACTGCTCCGATTTCCTGTATTGAAATCTTTGCAAATGTTTTTACAAGACCATCTCCTGACATTCTTTTGGTGACCTGTGGGTAGATGCAAGAAGCGTTCTTTTTCAGCCATGTAGAGCCAGGATCTTAGAAAGACTTGTGTTGGAAAACTCTGGTCAACTCGCAGCATTTCCGCTCAGTGTCTTACGGCTTGCCTTAGGCATCATCAAAAGGATGACTCAAAGAGAGTAGGATGTACAGGGCAGATGTCAGTACACAATTACCAGCTTTTGAAGATCCAGAATCAAAAGTGCCCAACACTTGTTACAGATGTTCACACATCTGGAGAGTATTCACACTTTAACATCCTACAGAGTCATACCCATGGGATACTTCTGAAGTGGACCTGGGTATTCTTTTACCATGTTTTGTCTTGAGTAGAATTCTTATCTTGGTTATCTTGTCTTTTTTTCTTAGAATACAGTCATTTCTTGAATGCTGGAAATTGTAGCTGATTGAAGTGGTGACATGAGTAGAAGAAGAAGAGTTTCTTGAGCAAGAAGTATGATCATGAAATATCATGAAGACCAACAGTATCTTAAGTAGGCATGTTGTGTGACACTGTTTTTATACATGAGGACTGTAATACAGTCCCTAATACAGTTGCTTGTTTTGCGGGGAAAACATAATTCCCAAATATATGACCAATAAAATTGTTATTCACTGAATTTTCTTTTGTTCCAAGTATTGAAAGTCTGATTTTTTTTTGCTGTGTAGCAACTCAGATTCTTTTTACCCAATCTAAAATGGGGACTGTCTAACCTGCATGTTTTCTTTATTCTCAAAATTTGAACTGTGTTGTTCTTTTAGGCCAATTCCTGTTTTTCCCCTCGTTCACATCAGCTGGGTCTCATATGGTTGTGTTATCCATGAAGTAAAACTTGTATGGCCTTATCTCTACTCTGTAATGTATGGTGGAGAAATGGATCACCTCGCATCACCTGCCCAAGTGTTATGACCCCCATTTGAACATCAATCACATTCCCATGTGTCAGAATAGCTGAGGGGCGCTGCGATCGTCCAGGTAAAGGTGGCACCTGTGCCTGCCCCGCACGTAGCGTGCCTTGTTTGTCACGACAAGTCTGCGCATTAGTGTCACGGCACTGACTTGGGCTTGGGGTGAACCATTACAAGATTCGCGCAAGTTTATTCTTGTCGATGCTGAATAAAGGCATGAAAGATGTAAAAGTCCTTAAGTTTGTTAACAGCTTCTTGCATCGGTTCAAATGTATGTTATTGTTAGTATTTGAATAAAATATTTTAGGCGAAATTTACGGAGGGATCGTACAGGATAACGGCAGCATGATATACACCCATAGTGGTATGCAATGAGCGGTCCCGTGTTTGAAGTTTGACCTGTAAAGTACCAACTATAAGCCATTAGTGTGTGCGTATTGCCCTGTTGTTGCGAAGTAGGAACAATAGGAAACGGGGTGAATTTGTTTGACTTCTGCCGCAGAACTGCCTCCTTGTTTGCTGAGGCGATGACACTGTTTCAAGTCCAGAGCTGGCAAAATATTGCGCATGTTATTGAAGTACCAATAAAACCTTCATAGACTTACAAAATTGCAAATGTTGTCACTTTTGTCACAACTTGAAAGGGCCTTCTGTCCAAAATTTATATGTTGTCACTGTGACAACATATCTTACTGCAAATGGTAACTCTTGGAAACAGTTTGGTGTAAATGGTCCTTAGCTGTTCGTTGCTTGGGTACTAGTGATGGACCAAGTGGTTGTAAGTGGTCAAGTACAGAAAGGCGAGCGGTTTTATCCGCACAATTCAAATTTAATCAACTTTGGCAGGGTCACTTATGAAGTAATAATGAAGTAGAGTAATAGCTTCTGGCAGGGTTTGTCGGATTGAGAGTGATTGTATAGTTGAGGCTAGAAAGTAGGGTAAGGGTCAAAATCAGCATTGGAAGATTTGTTTACTTGAGAAGTGAATTTCTAGTTGACAAGCTAGCTAGAAAGATAGATGACTGATGACTTGATAAGAACCAAACAGATATGGTTTAGACAATGCAGGAAGGGATTTACTGATGGATGGGTTTTCTTGGAACGGGCTTCTTGGAAGTACATGTATCTTGGTCCAATCGTAACCTTTTTTCCAAGTTTTGTGGTACAAGAAAAGTCAGGAGATTGTAGCATCTCCAACTCCAAGTTTGTAATATCCTTCGGTTTGTCATAAAGATTTCATGTTGTCTTAAAGTTAATAGTTCAAGGTCACTTTGAAAGCCATGACTACAAAAACATGGCAAATATTTCACAATTGTAATACTCTGGTGAAGCAAACCTTAGCATGGACAGAAAGTACTTACTTTAAAGGAGAATAAAATAAATTCCAATTTTGCCCCCTTCAATGACAATTCATGTTGCAACAGATCTAGGTGATTCATTTGTTTCTATCGGTCATGGCACACAGAACTAACCCCAAAATCTATTGTCAGGGTTCAAAATACCACCTGCATATGCACCTGAGTGCGAGTGAAATTAGAGCTGTGCAGGTATTTCTGATGTCTACCTGTCCTGCACTTAACCTGCACAGGGTCTCTTGCAGTTTGTATGGACATTTCTCGTTGACTATTTTTGCTGGACTGGTCATTGCCTCCTGTCAAATGTAAAGTTAAAATGTCAATAGTTGCTAAGCAGGTCTCTATGTCTTGCCCAACAACTGTTTCTTGGTAAAATGTAAAACTCTTTTGAAGAAAATGAGTAGTGGTCCTGGTAGGGGAAAAAAAATATGTGTGGTGCAGGTAATTCTGAATGTTACTTGCGCCAGTGCAAGTATCCCCCCAAAAGTATTTAGAACCCTGTCACTGTATGTTCACGGTGCAGCCTAGACAGCCCCTAGCAAGAAGTGCCGTGGCATAGAGGCCACCTACATTGTATGTCAGTGGTCACTCATTGGTGCGACAGGCCTTTTAGTATAAGTTATATTACCAATTATCAAACTAATATATTCTATTCCATTCAGAAAGAAGTAGACTGTAGAAGGGAGAACCCATAGGCTTCTCTTGCTAGAATGGTTTGATCAATAGAACTGAAATTTTGTGAGTGAAAAGGACATGTCTAACTCTATTGGAAGGGCAAAATGGAACGTCCTCTCTTGGCAGTTACAATGGATAACTTGGATTGTATATGGAGTCGTCGTAGTAACGGAACTTCAGCTACTGTTGACTGCAGCCTTGACCAAATTTGTATTTTGGCTCGAGGTAATCTCGTGTGCAAACAAGTGCAGGCTCTGCTAAAAGGAAGTCCGACAGCCTTTTTGGCTGATCATTACTGGAAGCTGTCTATATTTCCTGTGTCTGTCTCTTCGTAAACTTTTCATTTACTACTGCTTCTTTTGGAGTCACTTCTAAAGGTCTTGCTTATGGAGATAACATTTAATGAACTGAATGAAAATAGTTCCATTGTTCAAAGATGAGAAGATTAATTCCTTCCTCATTGTATAATACATGTGTGTATCTCCAAAACCATGATAACACGTGTGCCGTTATCAGTATCAGGTTGTTTGGCGGTTGTATCTAGGAGTTGGTACAGGGCCTGACCACTCTACAATACACGCTTGTTTTGCGAAACGTCATGGTCTCCGTTTGCACAGGTGAGAAAGGGTGTCGGCTGTACAGGTGTTTCGTGGCACACGCCCGGTGTTTCATGCTCAATTTATGCCCACCTTGTTTACAAGTCCCCCAAGTTATACACTACACTCAGCTGAATGGATGTCTTAGTCTAACACCCAGTCTCAGCTAGCATTAAGAATTCTAGGATTTATATTCCTCTGTACACTTGAAAGATTACACAGAGGAGGTCTACATGAGTAATGGCACTCTGTAGGTAGCCCGGGCAGTGTAAGGTTTATATTGCTTGGTAGGCTGCTAGAAGATTTCATGGAGGAAATATTTTGGAGTAACGGTTTTCTGCAGATGACTCTGCAAATAGGATTTTTGTAGTCCTTTGTATGGTGTTGAAAGATTTTGAGAGTAATGGCACTGTGCAGGCAGTGTTGGCATGGTAGGGATCAGTGGTAGACTGGGATCAAGCCCTTAGTGTTGGGCTATTCCATTTATAAAGAGTTACGGATGGAGGGGGGTTGTCTGGACAAGTCCAATGCACCACAGAAATTGGGCATAGTTATATAGGACATACGTATATAATCATTAGGAAATAGAGATTTTGCTTTTATAGAAATACGAATATCATTCAGACTTAGCCTTTCCTGTTCAATCTATGTAAGGCACACTATAAAATTAAGTTAGCTGCAAATTGTGCCTCTATAATTAGGTGACCTTTTGTGCCACTGGACGGCAGTGACCTTGAAACTGCCTGAATTAAAAGGTCCCCCAGAAAGTTAAGGGCTGTGGTGCAAACAACATGCTGTTAGTGGTGCTGTCAGTAACTAGACAGGCAGGGCCATTAGGTTGTTTGTGCAAAATGTCTCAGCAAGTCAGGAAAGCTTTCCTCTATCAATCAACGGGAGCAGATTCGCATGCCCCCTCTCCCTGTCTGGGGATTGTTGACCATGATGGAGGCTAATGGATGCTTTACAATGTAGAAATGGTATTGGTGGCTCATTCTGGATAGTTAGCAATATGTAGTAGATATAATGTTATCCAGTTGCATATTTTGCATATTCTATTTTTTTGCAGTTTCAATATTCTTTCTGCAAATTACAGAGTGCAGGTGGGTATGTCATGCCCTGAGTATGTAGATACATTAAAAATCAAAATACACAGTCATAAAAATTGTTATTCTCCTTTTGTGATGTGTTGAATAAACTTACACATCATAAATCTCTTCTGTGCTGATGGAAACCGGGCTTACTTTGACCTATGTTGACTTGAATCTCTTACAACATATTGAATTGATTTCTAGCCACAAATTTTTACTTTCTTTTCATTTTGCAGCAGATTTTAGTTGTTGAACAGTAGATCCACTTGCTGCCTACCTGGGACTGCATGAATGTGTCTACAGGAATATTAACAAGTGGATGCTGTCAGATTAATCACAATGGCGTCACAGGTCTGTTCAAGATAAATCGGTTCTGCCCTTCTGGGTCCCTATAGGCATGGTGGGGAGGGAGTGAATGGAAAATGGCTTTGTGAAATAATCCTTTGAACATAAGAACATATAGTGCTGGGGGAGTCGTGATATGTTATTGACTAGCTCTGAGGTACAAAGGAGAACCTTGAAACTTGAAATATGAAAAGAACTGACCTTGGATGGAGAGTGTAGACTTTTGGAGACAAGATAGGTTTAAAAGATTTTACTCTTCTGAACCGAATATTTCAGAAAGTAAAAGCAACTCATTTACCGGAAATTATTCGAAATGTCTTAAGATATGTGTCACTTCTCTAAATAGAAAGTAGCAATGCAGGCCATTTTGGATTCTGAGAACTACTAGGGCCGAGACACTCTTTGTACAATTTATGCAAATCCCAATTGTTAAAGCCACAGGGATGAATAAAGATTAGTGGTACAGCTAATTGATCAGACAGTCTGCCTTTATGATAGATCTTTATATTTGAGAATTAGTGAAAATAACAGTATAAGATTTGGTTTTAGGGCTATTTTATGAAACAATCTCATGTACCTGGTAGTCATAAACAGCATTTACAAATTTTGAGAAAAGAAAATTCTGTGATCCTTCCAATTCATTTAGGACATCTGTAGTCTCCCAGGTGTGCATGTCCTTACAAATCTTTGCACAGACCCGTCTTTGAAAAGGGACGTAATGGTGGCAATAGAGACAAAAATGTTAACTCCTCCGATCCCTTCATTGTTCAACAAACGACTGCCTCCAGGGTGGGATTATATCTCTGAATCAATACAGGTAAAGTTTGAATAATACCTTGCTACTCTCTGTCATCATATACACGTTATTCACCAAGACTGAGATCAGGTGTGATTTACTATTTTGATCCTTTTGATTGTAGGAGAAGAGAATGCTGGTTGTAATCCCAGCAGGGGTTGTAGGATTCAATCATGACTGCACCTTTTGTTTGCAGTAGTTTGTCTTGGAGGTAGTGTTGTCTTATGGCAGGTTGTGTGAAGACAGAGATGGATTAAGATGCATGCTGGAGCCATCTTTATGAGCGATGGGCATCCCTGGAGAGTGTTGCTGATTGTAGGGATGGATTAGGCACAGGTACATCGACCGTTTACAGCCGTCTATCCTAACTGGGCTTTAACATCAGGAAAATAACAGCAAGTATAAAGTACAGTGTCCATTTGGTCATGATCATTTAATCCACATCTTTTAAAAATCTCTATACATCACCATTTCTGTAAATATTTAGCTTCAAGGAATGACAAGAAATTCTATATGGATAAACTCTGAAGGTGGACAATCAGGTATAACCATTGTCATATGAAACATGCAGCAGAATTGTTTTTCCTCTTGTATTTGAGATTTTCTTGATTTTTTTACCAATCAGATTGTTAATTATGTGTGAGAATTGAGTGGTGCAAATTGGTTTGTGTGAATTATAGATGGTTCTTTAGGTCAGGTATGTATGAAGTTGATACTGTAATCTGTTACTATCCATTAACACCAAGGTGTGAATAGACCAGCCAATATGATGGACAAGCACAGATGACACCACAGGAGTGCAAAGTGTCGCCTTGAATAACAAGGGCCATCCTCCTTGCTTGGTGGCATAGCAGAATATTGTGCAGCTACAAATTGAGAACTGCATTTTAGAAGAAAAAAAGACACAAAAGTGTAAAGTTTAATTCCTTCTATTGTGTATGGGTAGCCAATATCTTACTAAACTGAAGATCAGCTGTGTAAAATGAAACTGCATTTATCTTGTTGATATTATAGATGATACATTATTAATGCTTCTCCTGTGTAGTTTTTGCTTACTGCTTTTAGGAGTATAGATGATGGGTTGAT
>LZCU01174087.1:0-12714 GCA_001663935.1 Asymmetron lucayanum | reverse complement strand
GATATGCAGCTTGTACTCTTCAGTACAAACCTGACGGTTTCTTTATGCTTTATCGGAAGTTTTAATAAACATTGCCGGATTTCTAATGCAATGCGATCCCTAAATTCTGAGAGACAGAGAGAGAGAGGAGGGGAGAGCTTGTCCGTGTAATTGGTACTGAATTACATTAACTTAACAATGAATTAAAAGGATCACATTAGGCTTAAAAACTGTCCACTGAATATGCAATAAAAATTTGCTCGCAATTCAATTATTGCTTGCAATAATCAAAAACAGTCGCTGTAAGCGCATAGTAGAAAATTGCAAGTCAATACCTGAAAGTTAACATGAATATTCCGCGACCACACACAGCTAACGTAAGACAGCGAGAGAAAACAACAACTCACCACCATCATTCATCATGGAGTAACGACGTCAATTTACAATCTTCTCCTGATTATAGCACACCAGTGGAGTCCCAGGGGTTTCGCCAGCTAGCAGTGATATTGTATTAAAACATGAATCATCATTCTATAGACCAATAAACACTGACGCCCCAAATATTGCGGGAAACCCAAAACAATTCTTCAACAATTAACAGTAAAGACGAATGGTGTATCACGTATCAGCGGTATCCATGTAATGAATAAACTAGATAGGAAGTGTCAGTCTTTGATGCTGTTGCAGTACTTGAAAAGCTGCAAGGGGGCCCACATCGCTAGATTTTTGATAACGTCAGTTCGTAACCACATTCCAAAATCCATGGTAATCTGTCAAAAGGATCATGATTAATAGGTACAGACACATGGACAGCCAGACCACATCAAAACAATACCTCCCGTCGGGGAACCTTCCTCCCTGAGGTAATAAACTAGCAATGATGTTTGTCAGACAGGAGTTACCGTGGTGTAATGTAATTAAACAAGTCGCGCGAAGTGTTGCGAGAAACCCATACAAGTCTTCAACAAGCTACAGTGGAAATTAATGGTATTCCACCTATCAGCATGTCCATGTAATGAATGAACTAGCGAGGGAGTGCCAGCCTTTGATACTGTTATTGTACTTGAGTATACTGAAAGGGGGTCCAAAATCGACAGATTTCTTGAAGGCGTTAATTCATGCCCCCATACCAAAATTCATACAACCCATCAAAGAGATCTTAAGTTATACAACACCACACCAATATAAGACCTCCCGAGAACCCCCTTCCCTGGTGTAATAAGCTAGCAATGATACTTGTCAGACATGAGTTAATATAATGTAATTAAACAGGTCGCCTGAAGTATTGCGAGAAACTCCAATTCCTGAAGAAGCCAAAGTGGAAATTAGTGGCGCTTCACTTGTCGGCGGTATCCACGTAATAAATGATCTAGCACTGGGGAGTGGCAGTCTTTGATGCTTTTGCAGTACTTGAAAAAGCTGCAAGGGGCCCCAAATCGCCAGGTTTCTTGAAGGCATTATTACATGCCCCCATACCAAAATTCATAAAACCCATCAAATGAATCTTGAGTTATATTTGCGGACACACAAACCACAAGCACACGAAACGACACTCAAACAAACCTCCAGTAGGAGAACCTCCCTCCCTGAGGTAATAAACTAGCAGTGATACTTGTCAGAAAGGGGTTACCGTGGTTTAATGCAATTAATCAGGTTGCCCGAAGTGCTGCGACGAACCCCAAACAATTCTTCAAGAAGCTGCAGTGGAAATAAATGGCGTTTAACTTGTGAGCTGTATCCATGTAAGAAATATGCCAGCAAATGAGTGGAGGCCTTTGATGCTGTTGATGTACTTGAAAAGGCTGCAAGGGGATCCCAGATCTCCAGATTTCTTGAAGACATTAATACATGCAAAATACCAAAATATACAACCCATCTAAAAGATCTTGAGTTACACAACACCGCCAAAATAATAGCTATGGTCGGAGGACCTCCTTCCATGACGTAATAAGCTAACAGTAATGTTTGTCAGACAGGAGTAAACAGATCGTGGTAAACAGGTCGCCCGAAGTATTGCGAGAAACCCAAACAATTCCCCAAGAAGCCACTAACAGTAGAAATAAATATCGTATCATTTGTCAGCATGTCCATGTAATGAACAAGCAGCAAAGAAGTGTCAGCCTTTGATGCTGTTGTAGTACTCGAAAAAGTTGCAAGGGGGGACAAAATAGCAAGGATTCATTTAAAACGTTCAGACCTACCGACAAACTAAAATTCACAACAATCCATTAAAATGATCTTGACTTATTGATGCAGACACACAAACAACCACACCACACCCAGACAATACCTCCCGTAGGAGAACCCCCCCTCCCTGAGGTAATAAGCTAGCAATGATACTTGTCAGACAGGAGCTACCGTGATGAAATGTAATTAAACAAGTCGCCCGAAGTATTGAGAGAAATCAAAAACAATTCCTCAAAAAGCAACAGACGAATGGGCCACATATCAGCGGTGTTCATGTGAGGAATAAGCTAGCAACGGAGTGGCAGTCTTTGGTGCTGTTGTGGTACTTGAAAAAAAACATAAGGGGGGCTAAAATCACCAGGTTTCTTGAAGACTTTAATACCTCTCTTCACACCAAAATACGTATGCTCCATCAAACGAGTTATAGGTGCGGATAAACAACCACATCACAAGAAACACCTCCCATCGTTGGAGAACAGTAGTCAACAGTGGAGATAAATGGTGTTTCATTCATGCAATTAGATTAAACAGAAGTCACCGCGGTAAAATGCAATTAAAAAGGACGCCCCAAGGATTGCAAGGAAACCAAAATTAATTCCGCAAGCAAGCTACAACTGAGGAGTAATTCCGATTCAGTTGCTAATAGGTTACAAATGAAATATAACCCTATAGTGATATTAGCAAACATGGGCACCACTGCAGTATGTAATTAAAAATTCTCCACAAATATTGCTATATTGTATATTATTTCGATAGCAAGACAACATTTTGTGCTAATGTCATTTCAGTCGTATATAGTAGACAAATGAGTAAAAAGCTAATAGCGATACGTCTTAACTATGTCGCACCATTGTGTAACAAAATAAATCAAGACACTAGAAATATTGCAGGAAAAAATTACCACACCAAACACCAGTTTCAGTCGCTGATAGTATGTCAAATTAAGAACCCCATACCAGACGCCATGATAGTCTTTTGGGAAATAACCCATTTCTGTATCTGTCAAGTGTCTGGAGAAATAACATGGCCGTAAAGTGTTGCCTACGGGTGATTGCTGTAAAGAATACAATATCGTGTCAGGTTTGCGTCCCGGAGGGCGCACGACATTAGGGTGGCAGTCTCCGGAGGCGGGTATTTTTACTTCAACAGGTGAACCGTTTATCGTTCAACAAACACACACATACATCTTGGGGTGGTAAAAAGTTGTTTCCAGTAAACCCATTTCTACACTTGCTGATTTTCTTTTCAATAATGTTTTAAGGTGAAACATGGATTGACAGAGAAGGAGTTCAACGTAGATATGCATAGTTTCTAGGTAACGTTACATAGTTTTCATACAGCTACGACGGATATTTCGTTGTTGTTGTTTCATGGAGACTGCTAGGATTGCCCTAAATCTGTTCCTGACAGTTGTTTCTCTTCTACACCTAATCCCTAAACACTATGTTCATCGCAAAGCAATTCTGTGAATGTTGCTAATATAAAAACTGCCGAAATCTAAGCAATGCTCGCATTCCTTCCGTGCAAATGGCTCAACGTGTTGATGCTGGTAGGCATGCAGAGTTACTGTTTATATCAGAAAGGAAATGTGTGCAGTCAAGTCAACAAATTATGTCAATTTATGAATGAACGTTCGATAAGCAAACCACAACGTACATGTTATCTATAAACATTCGGTCAATATATGGAAGGCATTACTTTTCCTATTGTTATTTCTCAGTGTTTTCCTACATTGAGAATGCATTCACTATGATATGTCTATTCTCATTAAATAAAAATGTCAAGTTATGTGTTATGTTTTGGAGAACTTTCCTGATGAACAAACTTTAAGGTTTTTGCAAAACCAACTGACAAAACAGACTTTGTCAGATATTTATACGACTACGTAGTTACGCCTTCAAAGTTTTTCCACCGTTTCTACCATCTGTCACGACAGTCAGCATTAAAAACTGTCGTCTGCATGTCAATAAATTGTTGCAAAGAGCTCTGGCCCATCTCTGGCAATTACTTTTTGGGAACGCAGTGAAATAATAATCACTTTGCCATCGCACTAGGTCGTGGGTGCCATTTAACAAGTACGGAAAATGAAGCACTCGGGGTTAGAAAAGTAATCTTCGCCCAGCAATATATCTATTATGCGTTCATTTCTCGATGATGTGACCATTTACTATGGCTATTTCGCGTCAATTACTGGGATTCTGAGAGGTTCTACCGCCTTTGATGTGCGTAAATGTGGGGGATGAAAGCTGGAATGGGATGGGCTTGGAGGGAGAGAGGCAACAATTGTAATTTACCCAGGTTTTCACAGCCGGGGCTTCACGCAGAGCATTTTGTATGATTACTTTCTGCCCTTTTAAAGGCGCAGTTGGTTATGAAGTGTCACGACAGCCCGCATCAATGGTGCAAGCCCGAATCAAATTAAATGTCAGGGTCGTTGGTAAAAGTCTCCCAAAACCATCAAAAACTTATCTATGATGCCACACGATTCACAAAACTTTCACAGTGACCGTTGTGGCCATCTTTAGTTCTTTGGACGCCACAGCAAAGTCACTCTGTTGTTAAACTCAGACAGACATTCGTAAACTTATTCTGATGCCGTAGTAAGGAAATAAGAAGTAGACAGTGTCGTGACTAACAGAAAGTTGTGAGGGTAGCTGTGAGACTTACTCCAGGCGAGCTCTCATTGATGATTGTGATGATGATGGTGATGATTGTGATTGATCTCACCTGAGTTGGTCATTAATTCTTACATTTTATTATCAATTTGGATGTCATCATTTTTGTTTTAATTTTCCAGTGTTTTGGAGTATCTGCAGGAGCTCGGCTGAGCAAAGGCAGTTTTGGATTTCGTAATTCATCGCCAAATACGTGGATCTGACAGGTTCTGTGGAAATAATGTATGGCACTCAGGAAAAGAGAAAGAGTATGGAAGTTTTAACACACTCCACTACCAGTAGACCAGCCACCTCCTGTAGTGCTTGCAACTATGTTTGGAACACCCTCTACTACCAGTGGACTAGCCCCTGCTGTAGTGATTGCAGCCAACTGTGGCCCAAGGGCTATAGAAACGTGAATAGGCACCATCCCGATGCATCTTCTGATGTATGGGTAACTTTAACTTTCTCTAACAGATCTCGATACGGATATCCGCGACTGGCCAAGATTTCTGCATTCATACCATATCGTATTCCAAGTGTGATTGAAGCTTTATCCAACAGGACCCGAAAATCAATGGCTCAAATAGCCCATCATAACAAACACCGTAGACACTCCCGCTGTAAGGATATCGTACGATCTACGTGTTATCTCAGATTAGTTTTTCACAGCGAGTGGGCGATGATGTTGAAAATACAGCCAGACATTGACAAAAGGAATCTCGACCCACGAGTATGGAATTTAGATTGCATATTGACTGTGGGAACCTTTGAATCTGTCTACGAAGGTGCGAGCGTGTCAAGTGTGGAAAATATTCCCAATGAACGAACCATCCATATTCGTATAAGATCACGAGAGGCAATCAGAAGATTATAGATTCTCAGCCTGCCGACTGGTGTGATCATCTTACCGTTTAGTGCATTTACGAACGAGAATCCAATTTTAAAGGACCTAAGTGATGTGCTTGAATCATTTTCTATTTGCACAAAACGTTTTACGATTCACCCGTTAGAGCAAGGCGTCGTTCTCAGACAAAACGATCTGTCTGAAGGGCGAGATAATCAATTCCATCAGATAAACTATAAGAGCCTTACCATGGACCATCCTGGGCTGTGTCCCAAGTTCGTGAAAGCTTTATACTAAGTTCAGCTTCTCGATACCTCCTAGTAGCCATGTCAATATTATCAATTATATACCATAACCTTATCATCTAACACTGAATAGCATTTGGAATCCTTTCCATTTTTCTGGCTAGCATTTTCGGCCTTGGTTCGACACACTGTTCTACGTAAGCGATGGCTCAAAAGGTTTAGTCCTGTATCTGAAAGTATTTTGTTCATCATACCCTTCTGTGACGCGATTTTGATCGTCCGTGTATAATTTTTTAAAAATTCTACATCTACGTTAATTTTGTTCCAATTTTACAAAATTGGATGTTGGATTTTTTACAAAGTAAAAGATTTAGATTTTAAAAACAGCTTTAACAGTCTCGCAAATAACTGACTTCCTCCATTGAATAACGAAAAAATATTCAAATTGTGTCAGGTATTTTTACAAAGTTGACATCTTTTAAATTCATAAACAAGCTTTAACCTCTCGCACGTCTCAGATTACCTCCCCTGAATCACGACGCAAGATTTACTATTCATTTGTATGCTCCATATGAGTGCGACAACCTTCTGTGTGACTCCCACATATTTAAATGCCAGAAAGCAGCCTTAAAATTCCTCCAGCGTCGCGTGTACAGCATTGGGCATGTACCCCGTCAGACTGAGTGAACCTTCTTCTCTGAAAGAGCACCCTACTTGTAACTCAGTAAACTATTCTCAGTCTATCCTGTTTCATCTGACCTGAAGGTCTAACATCATGTTGCCGGGAACGTGACTGTAAATTGGTTCAAACTGAAGTGTGACGGGGAAAGCCTCAGGTTTGCTCCCACCGTAACCTGTACAGACAGCCTGGCTGACATTGCCTGATAACACCCGACGTCTCAGAACGCCGCATGTCTCCATCGGGGGTCAGATGTTCTTCCCCGGGGCTAAAATATTACCCTCTACGATACGCTTCGGCATCTATCTAGGAACTTTCAGCACGCTCAGGATGAAGAGGGATCTCTTGGCCCAGGCATGATGGCTTATGCTGCAATTATGAAGTATTTCCCCGCACGGCAGTTGTAAACGTTTGGGGATTAGGCAAAGATTTTGTCAGAAATTGCCCGTGAACTCTTCGGAAAAGTGTAAGCCTGATAGTATCTCACAGGACTCAAGCAGCTGTGGTAAAGCCCTCATCTTACATTCATGTGGCAGCTAGCGACTAGGTGGGGAAACAAAATTGCATGAAATACATAAATCTGGGACAATATTCACTTAGGATTATTCTAAATTACATCCCTTTTTCCTTCTGGTCGGTCAAATTGAGGCATATGATGTAACTGTGAACAAGTTTGACCTTTTACAAAGTTTCAAGATATCCGGAAGATATTCGTGCAAATATTCGTTTATTAATAGGTCGCCAACCCTTCATGAAACTTTCTAAGCATTTCTCGAGCTGTATGACCCGCGAATAATAGACTTTAAAGGGACAGCCGCAACAACTCTACAAATATTTTGAGAAAAAAATTCAATCGACAAGATAAGGAGACTCACGCGAGGAAACCAAGAACTTCCGGCACGAATTTTGTATTTTGATTGATGCTTTCTAACAATTGCGCCTCTGAAAGTAAACACTACATGGACAGAATTACAAATGAAGAAGTATATCAAAGGACTGGGGAATGGGATCAAAGCCTTCAGCACCACCATTACGGAGAATTAAATAGGTAGGACATGTTCTCAGAATGCCTGTGACATGCTAAACTAGGGAAAGGGAGAAGGAAGCGGAGAGGATCAGAATTTACCTTGATTCAGATGCTACAAAAGGACCTTATCATTATTGGGTTCGAAAAGCTTGCTGCCCAATGTGCCACAAGGAACGGGTGGATCTAAGGTTAAGGTAAGGTAAGGTCGGGATCGGTCTGATAATCTACGAATGTCGAGGTTGCTTACATCCAGAAGGGCAAATCTTTTGCTAAAAAAAACCACATTTGTTTGTCCTTTTCTTGTTTGTTTCTTAGTTTGTTTGTCTGTTTGCACTGCATACCCAATAAATCGCATGCACACACAGAGGTACACAACACCTTAGTTTGAATCCGTCTCTGTTACGAAACTTGACATGCGCTAAGAAGCACATATAACTGTGTTTGACTAAATATGCTAGTCACTTTCAAGAGATATATAGAGTAGTTTATGGCGCTGTAAGACTTCCAGGTTTCATTACACAGTGTTTATACTTAATTAACTTAGTAGATGTGTAATTCATCAACGTATAACCGTACAACTAAAAAATGCAATGTACCTCCTGTGCACAATGATTATAATCCACGGGACTTGTTCTGAACTTTGTTGTTGCTACTTTGTTACCACAATAAATCATGATCATTTTTAAATCCTTCTTTGCTTGGAACACACACAGATGTATTTTACAATAAATCATTGACATCTAGTGAAGATAGGTTACGAATAAGGTTAGGAACAGTCATGGACGAAAATGTATGAGAATAGAAAGAATACAGTGCAACGTGGATGAAACCAAATAACCATATTGAAATTATTAATACATACCGAAGGCGCAAAGTCAAGACGCTAGGAATACTTTCACCTTCAACCTGGTCCTTCATCTTCCACAAGACTGCAACCATTTGTGATAGATTTTCTAGTTGGTCCCAGAGTCAATTGCAAAGACATCAAGCTCTATGGTACCAGAATCCGTATTATTCGAACTTCGACTGGAGAACTGGAAAAACACCTACCTAGAAAGCATAAGGTATCTTTATTGAATGTCACGCAGCTTAATGCACAGATTTGCCTCTACGAAAGGCAAAAAAACAAACATTAAATGTGTCCTTACATCAGATTCTGTTGAAATAAATGCGCTATAATATTATCCATTTGTATTAGACATGTACTGGGATGAATATATTTCTGACAACACCAACAAAGTAGCATCATAGCAACTGTAGATTTTGAATTTTTCTTATAGATTTATCGATTTCGTAGGGATCTAGGAACTTTATGAACCGAAAAGTACTGCGGAGAAGTTAAAACGATGTTCCGCTTTTTTAAGCATTCAGGCTTTTTATAAAGAGTTTGTTCAGTGAAACGCCATGAGACAACTTATGGGCAATAAACTACGTGTTAAGGGGATATTTCAGGTGGCTATACTAGGAGATGGTTCTGAAACGTTTAACATTAATTTTGAATTCTTGAGGACTCTAAGAGCGGAATAGCTCCATAATTCTGCCGTCCTACGAAGAAACTTGTTACCGTAGAATGAGTTTGAGGCTTGCATTTGGACAGTGTAATGTGAGCCAGCGGGTAGGGCGCTGAATAGCCGTTTTGAACGCCAACAGGCAGACAAATATATCAGATAGGAATCACACTCAGGGGTGGTCGTTGAACGATCGTGTTTTTGACCTCCGTGTACGTCTGCCTTGACGATTATGGCCTATTTCAGTCTTCTGCAATCTTCGTACAATCTCCGCACTTTCCAGCTTCTGTGATTGGTTTCTGAAATGGGTTTTGTAGCCCTCAAAACGCTTCAAGGAAGCAGCAAATAACTGCAAAAGTATGTTCAGGCATAACCAAGTATTTCGTCCTACAGTAGTATGGCATATAGCTGATATATAGAGAGTTACAACCCGTATGCCTAGGTCAGGTAGTTCGATGGCGTTGTTAAGAATAAATCACAAGGGATATTCTCCTATGGGTGTCGAACCATGATCGTGCAACTGTAAAGAGACAATGCTAAACATATCTACTTCACCTCTGTGAAGAATCGTCCTGCTCTGTGGAAGATCTACTCCAAGGACATGGGTGAATGGGGAGAAAAAGAGTCATGGACATCCGTGTAGCCAGCATAACCTGATGATGATAATGTTGGCACATGTAGAGACGTACATGTCTGGTGAGGGTAATGACTGTTCATGTATATCTCCTATGAAGGCCTGTAGACCTCATTACAATTCACAAGCAGCCTTTCGCTCTTTGCTGAAACTTTGCTGAAACCACGCTGATTTGCTGAGAGCTGAGACAAGAGGACGTTTTGACAAATTTCTAACTGGCATCGCAAAGATAGCGTGACCTTCCACAAATCGATGTACTGCTTCTCTTTGGCAAAGAAGCCATTTTTCTCCGTTTTGTGGAAAAAAAGAAAGTATTGACCAGGGATGGCCTCATCATAGACTTGGACTGTATTGACCTTTGCCGTTCATACACTCACTTCGCAGTGGAATGTTGATAAATCACAGAAAACAAGCACAATCATCGGGTGGCTGAGAATCCCATCTCAGCTAAGATATCCCCTGTCTTGATAATACTTTTATTAATAAATTCTGACACATGCCAAATTTGAAGTGCTTACCAACAGGTTTTCAACTAGTCCAATGTCAAACTTGTGTTGCAATTACCTGATACTTAAATGTCACGTTATCTAACGGAGGTGTGACGTCAAAATTGTGACGTCAGTAACCGGTCTATGTCATAACTTGACATTAGAAGGACATTTGGAAACGTGCCAGAATGGTTGATGTGTCCTCGCAAAAGACTGACATTAATAGCAATTATTATTATAATTCTGTGTCGCAGTGTGTTTACCGCATTCTGTGTATGCCTATTTTCTACCTAGAGTCACTGCAATGCTAGTTGACACGACATTATATGTATGTTTTGTATAATTGTCATTTTGTGGTCATGTAGTGTTTTTCATATTGATGTACTACACGCATAGCACCACTGGAAAAATAGGTAAACTGTCTTCCACTTATGGATCAAAATATGTCAAAGTCAAATTCAATTCAATATAATGTATTTCATCGCCAAAACCATTAGCAATGTAGTTAACGTAAGTGTGGGGCACTGACCTTTAGTGTTAAAGGTGTCGGCGCAAACCCATAAATTAAATTGTTTTCAGACAAGATTATATAGGTTGACCAGTTGAGCTACCTGCTGTACTATGCAGAAGTGCAAAAATGTCTATTTTGCCGTCAATTTCTTGTGTGGACATTCATTCATTAACCTTTATTTAAACTGGATGACCCTGTAGGGATAATAAAGTTGATGAAAAAACGCAGTTTTAGGAGTATCTATGTGTAACTAGTTCCGTCATATTCTGATATTTGAATCAACAAGATATGGAGGAATGAGACGTTTGCTAGGGTAACCACACTCCACATTTACATGACACACACACCAAAGCACGCACGCGCACACACACACACACACACACACACACATACACACACAAACATGCACACAAACAAACACATACATACACACACACGCACACACACACACACACACAATCCACACAGTTCCTATGTTCCATTAATACATAAAAACACACTGTCCTTGTCCAGAGCGACCCGACCATATATTCACGCGGTGCTGTAATATAGCTTGTCCACGCTTGACAGCTCCTACGTCAATGCTCGTCTACGCCTATATATTTTCCTGATTCTCGAACTGAAAACTACACAGTCCATGAACATCGTATAAACCAAAGCTAAACCATGAAATTTAGACTCAAAACACATTTTCAAATGTAATATTGGTATAAACAGTGTCTTGAACTGTGTATATATTTCATTTTGGAAATTATAGCAAAGACCATAGTCAAGACAAGAGATTTCTCAAGAAATATCTTCCAGCTGTTGTAAATCCTGTAACTTAAGAAGTGGATGACCTGACCATGGTTTTAGCTACGAACTCAGATATATGTGGAACAACTTTTTATTGTCAGAAGGTCTAAATAGACTTTCGTCAGAACGTGATCATTCAAGCTTATTCGAGGGTTGAAGACGCAGAAAAGCTTCCATTTCTAGCTGAATGATAAGCTTGATGTCATCAACCTCGAAGTAAGAAGAATTATAAGGGAGTTACTAATCATGTAAGTTTATGCATATATACTTAGTTATGCAGACAAAACAACAGTCCATGTAAGACAAGAAACTGTCTGTTACTATGGTGTTGGAGGACGTTTTGACTGGTTTCCATGGTGACAGAAAATCCTGACCTGCCATTGGACTATATATAACGGCACCAAAGAATCCTGAGCTCCCATTGGTACTTCATATTTTTCAACAACAGTCTCCTAACTGCCAAGTAGGAATGGATATCAACTAGCTCTCAAAGAGAGGCCCACCCCGACAGAGAGAGACCATAAAGCACATGCTAGATCACGCCCTGCGTGAACCTCTCGGTATGACATAAAAGAACGGGTCTAATTAAACCAACTCCGGCGGACGCACTTCCAATTAGGCGCAAAATACAATTCTTATCTTCGCGTCGTCTTGAACAAAACCCTTAACGGGGAAACAAAATGACGTTTACAACGGGCTTGCCCCGATACAGATATGATTGCTCCTACTGATACATTCGTAAGGACATTTTACTAAGAGCTGGCTGCTGCTCTTAGGGTGACAAATACATAACATGCCCTTATCGTCCCTCGGTAGTGTAATGTATAGCCAGCAAAACGTATTGCCCGGCGCCAGTGACAGCTACTGGAAGAAACATTTGACTCCAGATTATATCGCCCGCGGTACATTCAATCATTCTGTACCAGCTCCACACGTTTGGCGTGTTGTTCCCCGCTATGTTCTCCGTCTCGAGTAAAAACGGGAGGATTTTCCAGCTTAGCGTTTTTAAAACTGGCGTCGTAGGCTAGAATATTTCCACGTATTTGCGAGCATCTATTTACTGTTAGTATATGTCAAACTGTTGCGATATTATCATACCATCTAGTTTGATTGTGCAAATCTTGTGCTGTATCGTGTAATTTTTCAATTTCACACTGCAT